>CM050429.1:24522200-24567200 GCA_027564155.1 Gymnocypris eckloni scoliostomus | reverse complement strand
ACTCCAGAAACTCATAACCTCGATACAGACGTCTTCAAACTGTTTTGAATAGAAGAGGAGATGCTACACCATGCCCCGTCCCAACTATTTTGAGACCTGTAGCAGTAAACACCTTTGTCCCATTGATTAAATTTACTTATTAGACCATTTTCTGTACAACACCTCTGTTTAGGGTGCTGAATGCTTGAGCTCAATTCATTCAATCAACACCATAATTAGCATTAAATGAGAAAACGGAAATAAATAGTTATCTGACTAGAGTCACATGATCTGGCTTTCAGAGATGCACCCATATTTCAGCAGCTGAAGTGAATTTGTCGGTGACACTTGATTAGTGTTTCTCTGCTGGCGTGTTTTGACTGTGCGAGGGTTTGTTTCACAGCATGGATGAATTACAGAATGATGCAATGATATTTGAGTCTGCACAGTATTCAGGTGACGAGTGAAGTGAACTCGCCATCCAATAAATCACAATGTGGTATGTGTCCCTGGAGCACAAAATCAGTCAGTGTCTGTACCTTCAAGTTGACGTGCGAGATAGCCTCAATGGACGAGTCCAGCGGGTAGATGTGGACTCTCTGCTCCGTGTACGAGTGGAAGTTCAGCAGAGCCGAGACCAGATTCTGCACAAACCCTAGAGCCTGAGCCGCCACGTCACGAGCCTTCAGCTGCGCACACACACACACACACACACACACAACGTTACGCTGCTCTAACAGTCACACTGACATCACACAGCAGGAGGATCCTCTCACCTGATGCCTTCTGTTGTGCAGAGGAACGTTCAGACTGTTGTAGTCACTCAGCTCTGCAGGAAACACAACACTCGCAGTGACACACGACTAAACACCAGACACACGTGTGCTTGTGTGTGAGAGAGAGTGTGTGTGCGAGAGAGTGTGCGAGAGAGAGAGAGAGAGAGAGAGAGAGTGTGAGAGAGAGTGAGTGAGTGAGTGTGTGAGTGAGTGTGTGAGAGAGAGTGTGTGTGTGAGAGAGAGAGTGTGTGTGAGAGAGAGAGTGTCTGTGTGTGTCTGAGTGTGAGAGAGAGTGTGTGTGAGAGTGAGTGAGTGAGTGAGAGAGAGAGAGAGCGAGAGAGTGTGTGTGTGTGTGTGTGTGTGTGTGTGTGTGTGTGAGAGAGTGATTGTGTGAATGTGAGAGAGAGTGTGTGAGTGTGTGTGTGTGTGTGTGAGTGAGAGAGTGATAGTGAGTGAGTGTGAGAGAGAGAGTGAAAGTGAGTGAGCGTGTGTGAGTGTGTGAGAGAGAAAGTGAGTGAGACTGAGAAGTCATGATCTGCATGAGCTTCTAGATTTTCTTTGTTTGCTATTTTGAGATGATAAATAGATGAAAAATCTACAAAATCTAGAAGAATACTACATACAGACACAACATTGCATGAAAAGAACTCAGAAAATACAGTATTTTTGTTTTTAAAACCAAATAATCAATGCAGAGGATCAAACTTCTAGCAACAGGCCTGCTGGAAAATTGGAGGGAAGGTTAAAAAGAGAGAAGATCAACTTTTTCAAAGGGCATAGAATTGATATTTTTTTTTTATAAGCTAAAATGCTAAAAAGCTAAAGCTATGGCTAGCCCACACTCTGACATTCCTCGATGTATCAATTCAAATGAGCCAGAGGAAATGAACCAATCAGAGGAGAAGCTGCAGTCACACCCCTGCCATGTGCAGACGAGCTCCCCACTCACCACCATACAGTATCCCTCTGAGATCAAAACTGACTCTGCAAGGAGAAACTACAAGCAGAAGCTTCTTTCAAACAATCCAGAGACTCTGTTTGCAGATCTATTTAAAACTGGAGAAATCTGCAACCTCATTTTCTTCTCTGATCACCCCAGTGCCTGGCATAAAGCCATCATCAAACACTACCCCTCTGTAAAAAAAGAAGGCATCTGTAATGGCTGGAAAGTCAAAATCAGAGAACCACAAGACACTGATAGCACTGTGATAACTGTGAACATCTACAAAAACGGAACAGTCATGGTACAGGGGAACCTGAAATTATTCCAGGCTGACTACAGAGCAATAGCAGAAGCTATGAAACACGAGAAAGCTTTGCTATCTGAGAGTCTGTCATCAGAGCAGAATCCACAGAACAGCAGCTCAGATCTCAAGTCCACTCCTGCAGAAACGGCTAAAACTGAGAACATCCCATCTCCCCTGCTCAAATCCATTCCTATACTTCAGGAGCACTTCATGAAGCTGGAGACGGAGATGGTGCAGCTCAGAGAAACTGTACTCAAACAGCAGCAGTCACACACATGTGCAGCTCATACTGAACTCCAGCAGAACACAGAGCACCAATCACAGAGACTGACAGCCCTCACACAGCAGATGAGAACGCTTCAGACGGAGAAGGACAGCTGTCAGTGTGTGCTGACCGCACTAAGACTCCAGCTACAGGACAGAGAACAGTCCACACTAGAGATGAGGCAGCAGCTGAGAGAGATACAGGAGGAGAGAGAGCAGCAGAACAGCGACATCCAGGCCCTGAAAGAGCAGGTGAGAGAACTCCTCCTGGCCAGAGAAGAACCAGCACAGACACACAGAGCTCAAACACTGCCCTCCACCCCAAAGTCACCTAACACAGGGAGTCAACACCCACCCCTCAGCGCAGACTCAGAGAGACCCGACCCAGACAGCTCACAGCCATCACAGCGCCCCCCCCCCTGTCAGGCTCCCCAGCACAACAGCATCAGCCCTTGTCTCACAGCAGCCCAGCACAAAGGAACCTGAAGTAGCTCTACTCATCGATTAAAACTGCAAATTTATTGATATAAAGAAATTTTCCCCCGACACAGAGCTGTTAAATTCTGGTGTCCCACCACTGACAAAGCCCTGGAGCTCCTGACAGAATCCCAGCTAGGCCGGCCCAACCACATTATAATCCACACGGGCACCAACGACCTGCGGAGCCAACAGGACCGATTGTCTGACTCCCTAAGAGCCGTCGTGGAAAAAGCTAGAGAAACCTTCCCCAACTCAAAAATCACCCTGTCCACTTTACTCCAGAGGAAAGATTTCCATCCCAAAACAATTAATAAAATAAACTCCAACATCTCCAGACACTGTGCAATCCTGCCCAACGTCCACTTGGCCCACCATCCAGACCTGGACCACTGACTGCCTATATGACCACGTCCACCTTTATAAGAACCTGGTACATATTTTTGCAAAGAGACTCAAAGATGTCGCTCTAACCAGGACCAACCAGACAAGCAGAACCAGCTCTAACCCAACAAGACACACTTCAGGAAACTACATCCCAGCCAACACCTCATCTAGAGCCCCGACCGGAGCACCGCCCAGAGCTTCAGCGCCCGGACCTTCAGCGGCTGGACCCTCACCCCCCAGGGGTCCACACAGAGCCTCAGCGCCCAGAGCGGATCCATACGGACAGAGACTGTTCTATAACAGCCCCACAGCTCCAGCGGCTGAAACCCGTCCACAGCAGAGCCCGGCCCAGCCAGACAGACCGAGCTACGCCCAAGCTGTCAGCGGAGGAGTGAGTTGAGCTAACGCTGAACTCCACGACATCCAACACATGCTGAGTATCATCTGCTCTCACTTACTCACACATAGTGGACAGTGGTGTAAAAAAATAAAATAAACATACATATACATATATATATATATATACACATACATACATACATACAACAATAAATACTTTTCAATAAAATAATTTGATAAAATACCACTTTTTCCAAGCCACTTTGTTAGTGTAAGTGTACATGTATTTTAAAATGGATTTGATGATGTTTTTGAGTTCTTACATAACATTACTTCCATCATTCATTATTTTCTTTTACTCTGTGTTTTTTGTATCATTCTCTTTTCTCAAAATGGCAAACAAACCATACCAATTATTTTAAAAGTCTGATGAAATCACTTAGTTTTTCTACATGGAATATTAAAGGTCTAAATTTCTCAGGCCTAAAAAGTAGAAATTCTGACTTTATGAAAGAACTTGAAGACATAGATGTCATCATCTTACAGGAAACCTGGTGTAGAGGAGATGTGTTCACTGTCTGTCCCTCGGGATACAGAGAGATAATATTACCATCAGTCAAACTTACATCAGTCACACAGGGGAGAGACTCGGGAGGGATGATCATCTGGATTAAATCTGAACTAGCCATAGAATTAGTTAAAAGAGATCAATATCACCTATGGCTGAAAATACAAAAAGGAATAATATCAGCATCTCAGCATGTTTTCCTTTGTGCCATATATATACCCCCCCTCGAGTCTCCGTATTTCCAAGAGGAAACCTTTCAAAACATTGAACAAGAAATCAGCCATTTCCAGGCCCAGGGAAAAGTGCTGCTTATGGGTGATTTAAATGCTAGAACCGGAAAAGAATTTGATTTCTTAGAATCACATGGTACCAGATTCATCACTGGCTATAACGACTTGTACCCTTCTTACCCCACCAGAGAAAACTGTGATCAGACAGTGAACGCTCACGGACGGCAGCTGCTGCAGCTCTGCCGAGGACTGGCTCTGTACATCGTCAATGGAAGACTGCGAGGAGACTCTCTCGGCCGATACACTTACAGCTCAGCTCTTGGTAACAGCACAGTAGATTATACTATCACAGATCTGGACCTTTCCTCTTTGAGAGCATTCACAGTCAAACCCCTGAAACCTTTCTCAGACCACAGCCAAATCACACTCTATATAAAGCAATCTGAAACATCACCCACACCAATTAGGACACCATATCAAATGATCAAAATTATGTCATTCAAATGGACAGAAAACAGTGCCACTAGTTACATCAATGCTGTTGAATCTCCAGAAATACAGTCCCTCTTACACTCATTCCAAACACAGGAATACCCTAAAAATCAATTCGGCATCAATCAGGAAGTACAAGATCTAAACAACATATTATACAAGACAGTAGGCCTGTCGCGATAGTCGATATATCGACTTATCGCACGATATATGGATATGAGCGCGATCATTTTTGGTGCCGCGATATATTGCGACTGCTAATTTTTTTATAATAAAAAATAATGATTATATTAATTTTTACATAAAAATGAATATCACCAACATTTTAGTCGATCGCGCTACCTCTGTCATCTCGTCTGCTCTCTGTGGCGGAGGCGGGGCTTAGGCAGAGTCTCCCCCACACACACGCACACAGAGCGGACAGCGACAGGTGAAGAGAAGGCATGAACCCACTGCGTTATAAAGTGTTTCGTGACAACTACAGCCAGTTAGGAAGAACAAGTCCCAATGGACTTGGTTTCAAAGCCGCAATCTTCAGCTCCGGTGTGGGGACATTTTGGCTTTAAGCCGAATGAGAGAGGAGAGCCAATTAACGTGAATGAGCCGGTATGTCGACTTTGTTTAAAAACAGTGGCAACGAAAAGAGGCAACACAACTAACCTAAAATCTCACTTAAAACATAACCATCCCACCCAGTTTTTCAATCTGGGAACAACAACCGCAGCTGGAGCTGGAGAGGGGTCTTCCAGACAGTTATCTGTTACAGATGCCTTTTCCCGACAGTGTAAATATAAACGTGACAGCGCGAAATGGCGCACACTCACAGATAGCGTAACTCGCTATATAGCCAAAGAGATGCAGCCATTAAACACGGTCGAAAAAACAGCTTTTAAAAATATGCTGCAAACTTTTTTATTCTTAAGAATAAAATGTTCTTTGTTCTTTGAAAGAGTGCACTTGCATTATTATGCTATTATATTGTCATATTGTAATTATATAATCAGTTAAATAAAATTGTCTTAAAATGACAATAATATCGTTTATCGCAATTAATTTTGGTGCAATATATCGCACAACAAAAAGTAGTTATCGTGACAGCCCTACAAGACAGCACAAAAGAGTAATTTGACCACTGTTAAACCAAAGAAAAAACGTCTAGATACTGACAAATGATTTGATTTGGACTGTAAGGCTCTGAGAAAAAACCTCAGAAATGTATCAAACCAAAAACACCGACAGCCAGATAATCCGGACCTCCGCCTTCATTACTGTGAGGCACTAAAACAATATAAAGCCACACTCCGGCGGAAAAAAGCACAGTTTTTGCTAAACCAGTTTGAAGAAATTGAAAAATCTATAACTTCACACAAATGTTGGGATAAATAGAAATTATTATACAAACCAAATCAAGAAATTCTGGCCATCCAAGATGGGGAGACGTGGAAAACTCATTTCCAAGAATTATACAGCCCAACCAAAATTCAAAATTCTAATCAAAATGAAATAATTAATAAACTAGACAATTTGGAAAGATCGATTAAAGCGAATCAAAACCCCTTAGATTTCCCCATAACACTGAACGAATTGGATGACAAACTACGGGTCCTTGAGCCCAAGAAAGCCTGCGGTGTCGACAGCATCCTGAACGAGATGCTGAAACACACAGACCAACGCTTCAAACTGGCCATGCTAAAACTGTTCAATGATGTTCTGCGTGTCGGGTTCTTCCCTGAGATCTGGAACAAGGGCCTCATCAGCCCCATTCACAAGAACGGAGACAAATTAGACCCCAACAACTACCGAGGCATCTGTGTGAACAGTAACCTGGGGAAGGTGCTCTGCAGCATCTTAAACACCAGACTGCTGCACTTCCTTATGAAGCACAATGCCTTGAGTAAATGCCAAATTGGCTTTCTTCCAAAATGTCGCACATCCGACCACATTTTTACATTACAAACACTAATTGACAAATATGTACATCAAAACAAAGGAAAAATCTTTGCTTGTTTCATTGACTTCAAGAAAGCATTCGATTCAATCTGGCATGAAGGATTATACCTAAAACTTTTAGACAGTGGTATAGGGGGAAAATTCTACGATTTGATCAAATCAATGTACACAGCCAGCCAATGTGCGGTTAAAATTGGAAACCAAAGAACCGAATTCTTCCCCCAGGGGCGTGGAGTGAGACAGGGCTGCAGTTTAAGCCCTACCCTCTTCAACATTTACATCAACCAATTGGCCAACATATTAGAACACGCCCCCATTCAAGGTCTCACTCTACACGACATAGAGATAAAGTGTCTTCTCTACGCAGATGACCTGGTCCTCCTGTCGCCCACTGAAGAGGGGCTTCAGGACAGCCTGAATCTGCTGGAGGATTTCTGTCAGTCCTGGGCCCTGACGGTCAACCTCCAAAAAACTAGAGTCATGATGTTCCAGAAACGCTCCATATCTCAGGGACCAGCACACACATTCACACAGAACCATCGAGACCACAAAAACATACACTTACCTCGGCCTGAAAATAACTCAATTGCATTATATTCTTTTGAAGTCATCTGCACAGTTGTACAGTTTGTGTTTTATTTTATTTTTTAGTTTATGTATAGGTAACCACTTTTATATATAGTATATGTATAGTCAAAGCTGACAGTAGGTTAGTTTGTGTATAGGTTTATACTGTTTTACTTCGTGTTGTATATCTGTATTTATGTAGCACCGTGGTCCTGTGAGGCACGACATCTCGTCCCACTATATGTCCACACATGTAGTTGAATGACAATAAAGCTCAACTTGACTTGACTTGACTTGATTATATGGCAGTGAAGTGTGAAATAAAATTTGACTTCTTAAATTGGGAAAAACACCCGATCGAAACTCTACATTTAGATTTCTGTAAAAGAATACTCAAAGTCCAAAGAAAAACTCCAAACAACGGATGCAGGGCAGAATTAGGCCAATACCCTCTCCTTCTAAACATCCAAAAAAGAGCCATCAAATTCTGGAAACACCTCAAAACAAGCGACCCCAACACATACCATTACAAAGCCCTCAAACACCAAGAGCTGAGCATAAGTAAGAGTCCCCTGTGCCAGCTGGTGCTGAGACTGACTGATCTCACACACACAGAGATCAGCCAGCCTCAGGACACACACACACTCACACACATTCGGCCCACACACATTATAAACACAAGTACATCACCCATTGGACAAACAGCATTAAAAACCAGCACAAACTGGAATGTTATTTGGCCCTAAATCGAGAATACACCATGGCAAGCTACCTGAGCGCCGTGAGTGATGTGAAACTCAGGAAAACATTGACGATGTACAGACTCAGTGAACACAGTCTGGCCGTAGAGACGGGCCGGCGCAGACAGACCTGGCTCTCTCGTGAGGACAGACTCTGCTCGCACTGCATGATGGGAGTGACGGAGACGGAGCTGCACTTCCTCACAGAGTGCCCAAAATTAAATAATATATTTCCCCAATTTAATACCTGTAATCCAACCCAAAAACTCAGCTTCATTCTTGGAGAAGAAGCCAAATGTGCAATTATAGCTGCAAAATTTGTATCATTATGTCATCTCCTGAGGGACAGCCAGAGAGAAACACACACACACACACACACACACACACACAATCACAGCCCAAACACACACACATTAGACCTACACAAACAGCCAATAAACACACACAGCCCAAACACACACACACACACAGCCCAAACACACACATTAGACCTACACACATCTAGATAATGTATATAATGTATATAATGTTCACATGCCTAAGTTCAGTTGTTATATGATTTCTGTATTATTATCTTTTATTTATTATAATTATTTAATTAATATTATTTTACTAAGTATATTATTTTTATTTATGATTTGCTATATCTAGCCATGTGTTTATATAATATTGCCTTATTTAGTTTCATTGTTACTATTATTTTCTCTAGGCTTTTCTAAATGTTCAGATATTGTAAATCATTTTCTATGTTGTTTTAATGCTTTGGCAATACAAAATGTATGTTTTTGTCTTGCCAATAAAGCTTTCTGAATTGAAAGTGAGTGAGTGAGTGTGTGTGTGTGTGTGTGTGTGTGTGTGTGTGTGTGTGTGTGTGTGTGAGTGAGAGAGTGAGAGAGTGTGTGTGTGTGTGTGTGTGTGTGTGTGTGTGTGTGTGTGTGTGTGTGTGTGTGTGAGAGAGTGTGTGTGTGTGTTTGTGTGTGTGAGAGAGAGAAAGAGAGTGTGTGGGAGTGTGAGAGAGAGTGTGTGTGAGTGTGAGTGAGTGAGAGTGTGAGAGAGTGTGTGTGTGTGAGTGTGAGAGTGAGAGAGTGAGAGAGAGAGAGAGTGTGTGTGAGTGTGAGAGTGAGAGAGAGTGTGTGTGTGTGTATGTGTGTGAGAGAGAGAGTGTGTGTGTGTGTGTGTGTGTGTGATACTCACGGGTGTCGTTGAAGGGCACTTTCTCTTGAATCACACTGCTGCTGTGCTTTAACTGACTGCTCATTTCGGTCTGGTACTTCCTCAGCTGCTGCTGACTGACACACACACACACACACACACAGTATTTCAGAAGACATCTGAGTAAGATGTGACTGCTGATCTCCATCTGAACAGGCTACAGCACAGCTGTGCTTAGATCTGCTTTGGTTCAGTGTGCTTTAAGTATGATCTGGATATAGGATGCACCTCTGTGTATAACATGGATCATGCTACACAACAGAAACACTGCGTGTGAAAAAGGCGTCCTGAGATAATCAGAGATCAGAGATAGTCCTTACACCGCAGTGAGGAGTGAATGGAGATACTCACCACTCTTCAGTTCGGATTCGACAGTCCTTGGCTTCTCTTTCCAGCGTCTGAGCCTTTACCTGACATCATGAAACAGACACGTTCACACCTCCTCATGGACATACACACATCAATCACATATCAGGAGCACCAGCGTAGGGTTAAAACATGCCTCGAGGCCTAGATCAACACACTAGATCAGAATCAATGTCTCCAGAACAGAGAGCTAAAAATCCATCTGTGTGAAAACTGATCTCGAAACCCATCCCTAATGAACACAATGTATCCCTGACCTCCAGACGAGCTTTGTCGTTCTGCAGTTTCTCAATGGCGTCTGTGTATTTGCGGTTGAGAGCGTCCACGACGGCCTGATGCTGCTCCGACTCTTTCTCCAGCTGATCCAGGCGCGCTCTCAGCTGAGCCTCCTGTCGACGGTACTGTTCATCCACTTCATAAAACTACAGACAGAACAACAAAATATCACCAGTGAGCGCTGAAGCTCTTCATTCTGATGTGTTTTTATACAAGCTAACTATCTGCATGATTGCTCTTATTAATATAATGTATATGGAGAGGACCAAGCACCGAACCTTGAGGTTCCCCGCTGCTTAACTTATGTGATTTATCTCTCTTTTGTCCAGCAGGGTGCAGGTGACTAACACAAACAGTGTGTGTGTCCACACCAGACGTGACCGAACCAATCAAATATCACAACCAATCAGAAGCATGTGTGGGCGGAGCCTCTCTGGAAGCACACTGCCCTCACAACGGAATGGATAATTAATAAATATCAAACATTATTAAATGTAAATACTGTGTGACTGATACCAGCTTTTCTGTAACAAAGCCGTTTTATTGATAAAAGTCGAGGGGCAGTGTTGACAATGTGTGCATGTGACTGTCTGTGTGATGTGTATTTGGTGCAATGCTGATATCTGAACTGTTCTTTTAATGCTGTTTGAGATTACATTAGTGATTAAATCATAACATGAAGCTCGTCAAAAACAGTTCAAGCACCGCTGGATGATTAATCTGCATCACACACACACTCTCACACACACACACACACTCTCTCACACACACACACACACACACACACACACACACCTGGATGTGGAGCCGCTCGTTCTCCTGAATCTTCTTCAGCAGGTCTTCATCAAACACGCTCTGTGTCTCAAGGCTGACCTGAGATGGAGAGTCACTTTTATTCTGCGCAAACACACAAACAAACAACAATGACTGCTGTTGCACATTGAACACGTGTCTGAGAGTAAGAGAGCATCTCATTTGGTCTCTGTGATTTCTGAAACTGATCCTAGTCATGTGGCTGGACAGTGAATGATGGAGAAAGAGCTCCTGATCGGCTTGTTTATGCCTCATCAGCTCTGTGTATGTGTGTGCGTGTGTGAGAGAGAGCGTGCATCCGTGCGTTCGAGAGCGTGCGTCCGTGCGAGAGAGAGCTTGCGTCCGTGCGAGAGAGAGCGTGCGTCCGTGCGAGAGAGAGCGTGCGTCCGTGCGAGAGAGAGCGTGCGTGCGTGAGAATGAGTAAGCGTGTGTGAGAGTGAGTAAGCGTGAGAGTGTGTGTGTGTGTGTGTGTGTGTGTGTGTGTGAGAGTGTGCGTGAGTGTGTGTGTGTGTGAATGAGTGTGTGTGAATGAGTGTGCGTGAATGAGTGTGCGTGAGTGTGCGTGTGAGAGTGTGCGTGTGTGTGTGTGTGAGAGAGTGTGCGTGTGTGAGAGTGTGCGTGAGAGAGCGCGTGTGAGAGAGCGTGTGCGTGAGAGAGCGTGTGCGAGCATGAGTGTGTGTGTGAGAGAGCATGTGTGAGAGTGTGCGAGCATGAGTGTGCGTGTGAGAGAGTTTGTGCGTGCGTGCGAGAGAGAGCGTGCGTGAGTGCGAGAGGGAGCGTGCGTGCGAGAGCGAGCGTGCGTGCGTGTGTGAGAGTGAGTAAGCGTGAGAGTAAGTGTTTGTGTGAGAGTGTGCGTGAGAGAGTGTGTGTGTGTGTGTGTGTGTGTGTGTGTGTGTGTGTGTGTGAATGAGTGTGAGAGTGTTCGTGAGAATGTGTGTGTGAGAGTGTGCGTGTGTGTGAGAGAGAGTGTGCGTGTGTGAGAGCGTGCGTGAGAGAGCGTGTGCGTGAGAGAGCGTGTGCGTGTGTGAGAGAGAGAGAGAGTGTGCGAGCATGAGTGTGTGTGAGAGAGCGTGTGTGAGAGTGTGCGAGCATGAGTGTGCGTGTGAGAGAGTTTGCGCGTGAGAGAGTGAGAGCGTGCGTGCGAGAGAGAGCGTGCATGCGAGAGAGAGCGTGCGTGCGAGAGAAGCGTGCGTCCGTGAGAGAGAGCGTGCGTGCGAGAGAGAGAGAGCGAGCGTGTGTGTGCATGCGTGCGTGCAAGAGAGTGCGTGTGTGTGTGTGTGTGTGTGTGTGTGTGTGTGTGTGTGAAAGTGTGTGAGAGTGCGTGCGTGCGAGAGCGTGCGTGCGTGCGAGAGCGTGCGTGCATGCGTGTGTGTGAGAGTGAGTAAGCGTGCGTGAGAGTGATTAAGCTTGTGTGTGTGTGTGTGTGTGTGAGAGTGAGTAAGCGTGAGAGTGAGTAAGTGTGTGTGTGAGAGTGTGCGTGAGAGAGAGTGTGAGAATGCGCGTGAGAATGTGTGTGTGTGTGTGAGAGTGTGCGTGCATGTGAGTGCGCGTGAGTGAGAGTGTGCGAGAGAGAGTGTGTGTGTGTTTGTGAGAGTGTGTGTGTGTGTGTGTGAGAGAGTGTGTGTGTCTGTATATATGTGTGTGTGTGTGTGTGTGTGAGAGAGAGCGTGAGAGCATGTGTGAGTGTGTGTGTGTATATATGTGTGTGTGAGAGAGTGTGTGAGTGTGTCTGTATGTGTGTGTGTGTAAGAAAGTGTGTGTGACTGTATATGTGTGTGTGTGTGTGTGAGTGAGTGACTGTATATGTGTGTGTGATCACTTTGCTCTTCTTGCTCTTGCTCTCAGACAGCAGCAGTTCCTCCTGCAGTAGCTCCACTCGTTTGGTCAGCTGCTGGTTCCTGAAGCTCAGGCTGTCCATCTCCTGCTCCACCTTCCTCAAGCTCTGCTCCTTCTGCTTCAGCTCATCCTGCGCACACACACACACACACACACACACGTGTGAACACAGCACCAGACCTCCAGCGCAGAGGCGAGCCAGACGTCTCACACACACCTTCAGGGAGCCGGAGGCGGTCTGCTCGTCCAGCACAGCCTTCTTCAGCACCTGATTCTGAGCTCTGAGCTAACACACACACACACATGAAATGAGACCGTGTTTAAGAACCGACAGAAATCACTAATGTCTGATGATGATGAAGAGCTCACCTTTGAGTACTCCTGGGCCAGTTTACTGTATTTACTCTGCAGATCTGTCACGTTCGCCATGATATCGTGTGAGAGTGTCTGTGTCTATGTGTGTGTGTGTGAGAGTGTCTGTGTCTATGTGTGTGTGTGTGTGTGTGTGTGTGAGAGAGAGAGTGTCTGTGTCTGCGTGTGTGAGAGAGTGTCTGTGTCTATGTGTGTGCGTGTGTGTGTGTGTGAGAGAGAGAGTGTCTATGTGTGTGTGTGTGTATGAGTGTTCTAGGAGTGGATCTAGGAGTGTTTGCTCATCACTGTCTGTTATGAAGATAGAGTCACGTGAGCAGTGACTGACTACATCTGCGGCTAAAGCTAATACTAAGCGAATACCTGCATCAAGCAGAGCCGATATTTTACACAGACCTTATTAAAATAGCGTAACGTGTATCATATTTCAGTCTATGAGACCGTCGATTTGTTTTAACGAGCCAAACCTGTTAAAATCGTTCGTTTGTTTTGATCCTTGTATCATCTCTAGCATTTAGCAGGCAGAACGACATCGAAACATCGCGCTGTGAAACACTCCCGACAGGTAAACAGATGAAATGACATTAATATCCACGGATCTATTATTTAATATTGCTTTTGAGCGGCTCTGTGGACATCAGCGACTCTATCACCGGACCGACCAATCACGTGATCACGGCAACGGCGCACACCCTTCAGAATAAAAGCCCCAACAACAACAATATGGCGTTTATTCAATAACTGACAACACTTTATTGAGCACATCTGAACATTAATTTATGTGTATTTTATTTATGTGAAGGGCTTGTTTTGTCAGGCTAATAAGAGACTATTAACTCTTAGGGTTACAAATGCATCATTATAAATGCCTACAAATGTATAAAATTGATCTGAGTTGATTTGAAATAAACACAGACACCGATTGGTTCACTCTCTACGGCTTTCTGAGGCAGATCATGAGCGGTTTAATTACCTACGACAACAACAACTGAGAGGTTTGGTCATAACTGGTTAATTTCTCACCAAAAATGATATCAAAGGTTGTTCAGAAACACATTTACACACACACTGTCCTCCAGACGCCATCTTTAGTACGCATGCGCGGCTGATGAAACACACCCTGTCTGATTGCGCGCACACACTATTTATATATATATATATTTATTTGTTATTATTTGACAGGGACAATCAAAAAACTGGCCCAGGATTAGCCACAGAGCTGAATTTAATCTGCTGTCCCAGGGCAGGAAAGTACCAAAACAATTGATTATGTAACAAAAACATCAGCATAATACCATGTACAATAATAATATCCCCTTAAAACTTAAAAGAATCCCCTTCAAATTACTGCAAGAAGTATAAATACTACAAACACCCTTTGAAAGATTATAAAAAATCACAACTATAGCCCTGCTTAAAAAAACAATAGAACCCAGCCCAAAACACAACAGAAAATGTAATGAGTTAATGGTTATAATGGGAATTGTATTGGTTTAAGGGAAACTATAATGGTGTGTTCTGGTATGTGATGGATTATATTGGTGGGATGTTAAATCATATTGGGAAAATGCCCAAAACACAACAGAAAATGAATTCTGTAATGGTTTTACTGGAAAAACCTAATGGTTTATTGTGGTATTTTAATGGACACCATTGTGAATTCTGTGATGGTTTCTATTGGTCATTGATGGTGGTTGAGGAGAGAACCCCCCCACCCCACCCCCCACCCCCCACGTTTGTAAAGCGCTTTGGGTGTACAGCAATACAAAATAAAGCACTATATAAATGCATCATTCATTCATATTGTGCTTCTATTGTTTGTTTTAGCTGGGAGGAATATTCAATGATCACCCTTCAGACTAATTTTTAACTATAGCTATGTGACAAAATCAGTATAAGCAGCACAGGTGTGTTGGGCAGTAACTAGTAGTGTAACTAATTACTAATAAGATATCGGTAATAACATTACAGATACCATTCATAAAACAGCTAGTTACTTTTGATGCCTCGACAGCGCTGATCCAACAATCAAATAATTCCTAGATTTATGTTCATAATTTCCAGGTGTCGCACATGCATGTGATGTCTCCAGCAAAATATTACATTCAGCAGATAGAAATATTGAATTTTATTGATTATGTCATGATAAAAAGATTATCCGAACACTTGTGTATTACTTCATTCCTCTGTTCGGCATGTGCAACAATATATCACTATAATTAAACATCTTTTTGGAAAATTAAACACTTAGGCCTATGTGATTTGGTAAAATACATAATGCAATATAATCGTATATGTGTAACAGCGAAATTACAATTAGCTTCAAGCTACACATGACAATTAATACAACACATCTATCACTATCGAGTGCCTGTATTAACTTCTGACTGCGATCCAATGTGGATTTTGGTCAAATGATGATGAGGAGAAGATACAGTTACAACTTCTGTGGGGCGTGAAGAAAAAGTTATATACAGTGGGGCAAATAAGTATTTGATACACTGCCGAGTTTTTAAGGTTGATCATTCAGATGGTCTTTGGCAAACTTCAGACAGGCCTGGACATGTGCTGACTTTAGCAGGGGGGGACCTTGAGCGCATTGCAGGATTTTAATCCATGACGGTGTAGTGTGTTACTAATGATAACCGTTGAGACTGTGGTCCCAGCTCTCTTCAGGTCATTGACCAGGTCCTCTCGAGTAGTTCTATGCTGATCCCTCACCTTTCTCAGGATCATTGATACTCCACGAGGCGAGATCTTGCATGGAGCCCCAGTCCGAGGGAGATTGACAGCCATCTTGAATTGCTTCCATTTTCTAATAATTGCACCAACAGTTGTTGCCTTCTCACCAAGCTGTTGTCCTATTGTCCTGTAGACCATCCCAGCCTTGTGCAGGTCCACAATTTTGTCCCTAGTGTCCTTAGACAGCTCTTTGGTCTTGCCCATAGTGGAGAAGTTGGATTCTGATTGACTGAGTGTGTGAACAGGTGTCTTTTATACAGGTAACAAGTTCAAACTGGTGCAATTAATAAATGTAATGGGGTAAAGGTAGAGAGGATAGGAGGGCCTCTTAAAGACAAACTAACAGGTCTGTGAGAACCAGAATTCTTGCTGGTTGGTAGGTTATCAAATACTTATTTCATGCAACCAAATGGAAATTAATTATTTGAAAATCATACAATCGGATTTTTTATTTTATTTTGTCTCTCAAAGTTGAGGTGTACCTACGATGAAAATTACAGATCTCTCCATTCTTTGTAAGTGGGAAAACTTGAAAAATCGGCAGTGTATCAAATACTTATTTGTCCCACTGTAACTAATAGTGTAACTAATTACTGTTGCCAGAAATTAATAAGTAACAAAACTACTTTTGAAAGGAGTAACTTGTAATGAGTAATATATTATTTATTTTTTTAGCCCAACACTGAGCAATAGCCAACAATACATTGTATGGGTCAAAATTAGAATTTTTTATTTTATGCCAAAAATCATTAGGATATTAAGATCATGTTCTATGAAGATATTTTGTACCGTAAATATATCAAAACATAATTTTTGATTAGTAATATGCATTGCTAAGAACAATGCAACAATGCATTGCTAAGAACAATACGCATTGCTAAGTTGTTAATTTGAACCTTTAAAGGTGATTTTCTCAATATTTAGATTTTTTTGCACCCTCAGATTCCAGATTTTCAAATATTGTCCAAACCATACATCAATGGAAATATCATTTATTCAGCTTTCAGATGATGCATACATCGGTCCCGTCCTATTAGGATGCTTCGGAGCCAGAAGGTTTTGAATTTTCTTTTTTTTTTTCACATACATAATTATACAGAGAATAACCAGCAGTGAAATGTTGTTCTCTGCATTTGACCCATCCAAGTGCACACACACACACACACACACACACACACACACACACACACTGGAGCAGTGTTCACTCAGGAGAAGCTCCAGCACAGCCACCGCATGTAACTTTTAACAAGATTCACTCGTTTGAAACACGCTAGATTATATTAACATTTACTATAGAACCATTATTTCGTAGTTTAAAATTAAATTTTGTTTGAGTTTTCCCTCTATTCCTTATAGGTTTTAAATAGCCTGTAAGCGCCGTGCGTGTTTTACTTTGACTTTAATATCAGCAGCAATTCGGCGTCAAGCAGTGTTTAAAATAAAAAACAGCAAATACTGTGGAACCAAATAAATGAGAAACGAATGTTTTTTTTTTTTTAAACATTATCACTTAGATCAGGGGTAATAGATCGCTCGCGCTTTAGGTCAGTGTTTCTCATCCAGGGGGGCGAGAGATAAAACTCAAATATAATACATTAACTAATACTATGACTCGCATGTTAAGTCGTGTAAAAAATATATATATATAGCTTATAAATAAATAACAGTACCACCTCTCTACGTATTCTGTGTTTAGGAGGAGAAATACGGTTCTCATGGCGCTGTGAATACAGACTGAACGGCGGTTCAAAGCCGCTGTATGAGTATATGATACACAAACTACAGCTCTCGCTGGATAAAAGAAGCCAGTGTCACACTAGTACACACAAGTTTTGATGGGCAAGTTTTGTAATCAATGTAAAGCTGATTACAGTGACATGATCGTGCATTAGGCGCGCGTTATGTCCGTTATAAATGATGCGCAAACAAACCGTGTATGTGCGTTCTCGATCACTATAACATCATATTTCTGCTTGAATACAGCTCAGTATATAGTTGAATACAGCGACGTGAATAGTGAATAATAATAAAACACTATTTTATTTATTATTATTAAATTAATGCAACATAAAGATACATCACAACAAGCCGTTTTAATTATTTATTTAATATGTATTTTATCATTTATTCACTTTTCACTTGGTAGATCTCTGTGAGTTTTCTCCCTAACTTAGATTAATGTCAGACTCAGAAGTCAACAGGCTTAAAACGGGAGCTTTTACATTTCGTTTCGAAACTCTTCCGCATGGTCTTGACTGTTTCACCTCACTCTTCTGGTCAGTCATCTCTCTTCACGTGATAAATGTTAGGTTGATGGCTAATTTCGCTGGTACTTGTTACTAGTGACAATAAAGGGCTACTACTACTACTACTACTACTAAATGAAATCTGATCTGTGATGTAGAGGTCTGCGCGGGACTGTTTGAGGTTTTATTCCGCACTTACTCGCTCCCGCGATATTGTCACTGTTTGTTCACATTTCTGCTGAAGGACAGAGAGCTAGGCTAACAAATAAATGTTTAGTCTGCACAAAATGTTATTTATTTTATTCGTCTTGTCAAGAGTCTTGAATTTATTGACTGATAAATGTCAATAACATTTTGCTGCCAACACGAAATAAAGTGTCACAGAGAGGAAAAAAAAGTTATATAAAAAATGTAATCCCTATTTTTATTTGTTTTGTCAGGATATAATTCGTTTAGGCTAACATTCAGCCTACAACACAATAGGAAAAAAAATTAGGTTTAGCCTAATAGCTATTTTATTAGTCTTGTCAAAATACTAAATTAATTTAACATCTTGCTGTTAACACAGTGAAAGTGCAGCAGAGAAAAAAGAAATAAATTCGACACCACCTGACATTTAAAATGATAGGATAAGCATAATACAAAAAAAAAGGAAAAAGGAAAGAGAACTGCACGTCCTTCAAGGACATCGCATTCACACTCCTTCATTATTCTGCTCTGTCACTCATCACAACCTGCCTTTTCTGTCTGAGAGCCGTATATTAATTATATTTGCTAGACTGCTCTGAGCATCTTTGCACACGCTGTGCAGACAATAAAACAAAGCACTGGTCCATGTGTGCAGCGAGCGCATAACGCTCCGAGAGCAGGCTGAACTGATTGATAAGAATAAAGCGCAGATATGCTGTTCTGAAAGGACGTCTGGGACCGGGATAATGTTAGACCACCGCTCAAATTCAAATTGCATCAGAGTTACCGACCGTTACCCCCTTGAATTCGGGAAATTAATCCCGCTGCGAAATCTGGTCGGGACAGCCGGCAATGCAGACCTAGACTGCTGTGATGCACGACTGTCCTTCGTTCGGTGCACTGCGTTGAGCAGCAGCGTTCAGTTTTAATTGTAGTGTCCACCAACTGAACAAATGTATTTTTATTACTATAAAAACAATCTAAACGACAGTGCCACGGTGAGCAAGTGACTTAACGGTGTTGCGGCTTAACACCGGTATAACCGTCATCAGGTCTATCGCGGCAAGCCTACTTCACTCTGTTATTTATTTACTTTATAACAGTAAATAAATATCGGTTCTGCATATCGGTTATCGGGTACATAAACGTACAAATAATCGGTATCGGTTATAAAAAATCAATATCGGTCAATCACTACCTGTAAGGGTTGCTTCAGAGCCAAAAGACCCCCCGTCCCGTCCTGTTAGGGTGCTTCAGAGCCAGAAGACTCCTGGTCCTGTCCTGTAAGGGGGCTTCAGAGTCAGAAGACCCCCGGTCCTGTCCTGTTAGGGTGCTTCAGAGCCAAAAGTCCCCCGGTCCTGTCCTGTAAGGGGGCTTCAGAGCCAGAAGACCCCCGGTCCTGTCCTGTTAGGGTGCTTCAGAGCCAGAAGACCCCCGGTCCTGTTAGGGTGCTTCAGAGCCAGAAGACCCCCGGTCCTGTCCTGTTAGGGTGCTTCAGAGCCAGAAGACCCCCGGTCCTGTCCTGTTAGGGTGCTTCAGAGCCAGAAGACCCCCGGTCCTGTCCTGTTAGGGTGCTTCAGAGCCAGAAGACCCCCGGTCCTGTCCTGTTAGGGTGCTTCAGAGCCAGAAGACCCCCGGTCCTGTCCTGTTAGGGTGCTTCAGAGCCAGAAGACCCCCGGTCCTGTTAGGGTGCTTCAGAGCCAGAAGACCCCTGGTCCTGTCCTGTTAGGGTGCTTCAGAGCCAGAAGACCCCCGGTCCGGTCCTGTTAGGGTGCTTCAGAGCCAGAAGACACTGGGAGACTGTAGATGGCTGGGACTCATTGTAATGCATTAATAGAAAGCCAGACTTCTAATACAATGTATTTTTTCAAAACTAAGTTTTATTAGTATTTTAATGCTGTGACTGTAAACATAGAGCTGCTCATGGATTCTAGTGTTTACTCTATAGCCTACAAGTGCTCTGCGGTTGTGTTACGAGTTAGATATTTTTAAGGGATGTTTCGTAAAATTTAAGTGAGACACAACTGACGCTGAAGCAAGCAATGGAAGAAAACGCCCGGAAGGCAAGCAAGCAGTGTTATCACAAGTTGATTTTATTTTGAGAGGTACTAATTACAATCGTTGAAGACTCATACGTTCTCTAAATAGTTTGTGAGAAAAAGGAGAAGAATGAGTGACACCAAAACAAAGAAATTATCAAAAAGCAAAACAACCCTATTGTTAATCCCCAACCCAGCTAACCTAACTAACAAACAAAAATGTAGAAATAAAACCGCAAGCTTCAGCGTATCCGACGCCCAACCTAAACTACTCTTATTAATAATAAAAGAAAATACACGGATGGCTGTCACTCCTTACCTGTAACTAACAAGGAAAGAAAATTAAACAAAAGGCTTACCTATCTGCTCTTCCCAACATTATGTTAACAGGTCTCAAGCGACAAAGGCCATACTGGTCTGATTTAGACAATCTGGGCTACACAGCATATTATGGTAATTAAAGTATCCTACATTGACAGGTGTTCTTAAACTCTTGTTCAATGCAGCTAAACGAACCTCAGGAGTCACAAATTATCTAGTCACAAGATGAGTAGCAAATCAACTAAATCAAACAGCATAATGAATGTGGTTGACAAAAATGGACATCCGCCCGCTGGCTGAAATGCAGGACGACTGACGACAGCCAAGGAGGTCCGGCCCCTCTTATAACGGGTAGGTCCAGCCTAATTGGTCGACTGATGGAATGAGTCAGCCAATAGATGACACCTAAAAATCAAGAAACAAAACTACAAAGAGAAAGTCAAGAACAGAAAATACAAGTGACAAACAAATACAGGCAAGGAACGTAACACTTCCCCCCTTAAAAAAAAACCTACTATAATTTTACAAATTATATGAGTTTTTAAACAAGCATTACGTCACTAATCAAGCTCTAGATAAGGCATCAGCAATTATATTTTCTGACCCTTTCTTGTGTTTAATCACCAAGTTGTAACCTTGCACGACTAACGACCAGCGCATTAACCGTTGATTATGGTTATACATGTGAGCTAAGAACACCAAAGGATTGTGGTCAGTGAACACAGTTACAGGCATATTACTTGAGCTGATATAAACATCAAAATACTGTAAAGCCATCAGAAGTGCAAGTGTTTCCTTCTCAATAGTGGAGTAGTTTAACTGATGTTTGTTGAACTTACGTGAGAAAAAACACACAGGGTGTTCTATTCCACGGTCATCCTCCTGGATCAGTACAGCACCTACACCAACCAGACTCGCATCAATCTCCAAGGTGAAGGTTTTGGCACAGTCCGGAGCAATAAGGACAGGTGCATTACACAACAATGCCTTCACATTGTCAAAGGCATGTTGACACGTATCATTCCATTCAAATGGATACAAAGGACTGAGAAGAGATGTAAGTGGATTAACGACAGTTGAAAAGTTTTTACAAAAATTCCGATAATAACCTGCCATTCCCAAGAACCTACGCAATTCTTTACGCGTAGCCGGAATGGGAAATTCGGTAACAGCAGTTACTTTAGCCTCTACAGGTCTTACTTGTCCTTGCCCTACTTCTTTCCCCAAGTACGTGATAGTAGCTTGTCCAAACTCGCATTTTGCAAGATTTAACGTTAGTGAAACTTCTGCAAGGCGTGAAAACACCTCACGCAAAATTGACACATGATCACTCCAATCCAATGAATAAATGATAAGATCATCTAAATATGCATTACAATTCGGAACACCAGAAAGTACCATATTAATGAGTCTCTGAAACGTAGCAGGAGCGTTCCGCATACCGAAAGCCATTATGCAATATTGCGCAAAGTTATCCGGTGTCACAAACGCAGAAATATCGGAAGCACAAGCTGTTAGGGGCACCTGCCAGTAGCCCTTCAGCAGATCTAGTTTTCTGACAAACTTCGCAGGACCAAGGGTGTCTACGCAGTCTTCCATGCGAGGTAATGGGAAACAATCAGGTATAGTCATAGCGTTTACCTTGCGATAATCTGTGCAAAATCTGGCGGATCCGTCGCTTTTGGTAACCAGTAAGCAAGGTGAACTCCAGGACTACAACTCGGCTTTGCTAAACCATTTTTCAGTAGATACGCAACTTCATTTTTCATGACAGAACGTTTCACTGCATTTACCCTATAAGCATGTTGCTTGATCGGAGAGGCATTATTTACATCAATATCATGCTTCAATACTGTTGTACGAGTAGGAACATCATGAAATAGCGAGGGGAAATCATGAATTAGTTGTTCAATACCAAATCTCTGAGAATCTGGCAGGTGAGATAAAGAAGAACATAAATTAGCCAAAACTTCAGAGTTCTTAAGTCTGGCACATTGCTGGTATGTATGCCGAACTATCACCCCATCATCTTCATCATCAGGGCTATCAGTAACAACCTCACAAGCAAGGGTAACGACAGGTGAATGAGCATTTTCAGGCTCATTTAAACTCAGAGCCGTTGGTGATGACTCTGGCAAAATACGTCTTTAGCATATTAACATGGCACACATGGGATTTTTTTCCTACGATCAGGTGTTCGAATTAGGTAGTCTGTATCACTCAGTTTCTTCATCACTTCGTACGGACCTGAAAAACGTGCAGACAAAGTTGAACCAACAACAGGCAGAAAAACAAGCACTTGGTCTCCTTCTGTGAAGTGATGGGAAACAGCTTTACGATCAAACTGATCTTTCATGGTAACCTGCGCTTTTAATAACGATTCTTTTGCCATTGCACAAGCGTGATGCAAACGTTCACGAAATTTACTCACGTACTCCAACACAGTCATTTGAGAAGTAGTTTCAGAAGATAACATATCTTCTTTAAGCATCTTTAACGGACCCCTCACAGTATGTCCAAACACTAGGTCAGCAGGACTAAACCCCAAACTATCCTGCACTGCTTCCCTTACGGCAAACAAAAGCAAGGGTGTGCCCTCGTCCCAATCCTTGTTAGTCTCCATACAATACTTACGAAGCATAGATTTTAGTGTTTGATGAAATCGTTCCAATACCCCTTGACTTTCTGGGTGGTACGCACTTGCAACTCAATGAGAAATTTTCAGAGTCATTAATACTTGAGTAAAAAGCTTTGACAGACAATTTGTACCCCTATCGGTTTGTACAATTCTTGGTAACCCAAACGTTGAAAAGAATTTCACGAGTGCACGAGTAATTACAGGAGCCGTTATTTTCCGCAGCGGAATCACTTCTGGGAAACGTGTCGCCGCACACATTATCGTCAGCAAATACTGATTGCCGGTCCTTGTCTTAGGCAAGGGACCAACGCAATCGATAATGACGTGCTCAAATGGTTCCCCCATCACAGGTATAGGAACAAGAGGTGCGCGCGGAATAACTTGATTCGGCTTTCCTGCAACCTGACAAGTATGACAGGTTCTGCAATACTTCTTTACATCAGACTTTAATCTGGGCCACACAAAGTGCTTCAGAATTCGGTTATAAGTTTTCTTAATGCCCAGGTGTCCAGACAAGGCATGGTCATGGGCCAACGCAAGTACAGCTTGTCTGTAACACACAGGAACAACAATTTGGTTAACCGTAGACCATTCAAAATTATCTGAGACATTTCCACACCATTTACGCATTAACAACCCGTTGTCCATATAATAAGCAGTTTTCCTCTCACCTGCTATCTCCCCAGGAACAACAGAAGAGAAACATTTACGCAGGGTAACATCAGCTTCCTGAGCTACAACCATGAAATCTCGAGTCACTGGTAATTTTACATCATTCAAAATTGAATTAAGATTCTTCACCTGGCTTAGCTTCATCAGCCATCAGAATACCGTCCTCCAAAGTAGGTACCATAAAGGTTGTAGACAAATCATCTGCATCAGCAAATTTACGAGCTTGTGCTCGCGTAACGGCACAAACAGGAAATGTTTCAGGGAATTTCTCAGACATTTCGTCAAGCTGATCATCAAATCGGGTTTGTCACAAACTTCTAAGAAAGGTATAACCTTTCCACCAGCTACATCATTACCAAGGATAATTTTTACCCCACACAGGCAAATGTTCCCACACCCCAACCTTAATCATTCCGGTGTACAATTCTGACTGCAAATGAATCTGATGCAAAGGAACTCTGACAGTCTGCATTCCAATCCCCCGTACCAAAACATAGCTACCACAAAAGGTTTGCTCAGAAAAGGAAAACGCATCTTCAGCCACCATGGTCTGCATGGCACCTGTATCATGCAACATTGTCACTTTAACCTGGTCTGTAGACTGAGCATCGGCAGAAAGCAATCCTTCCATCAAAAAAGGTTGATAACCTACATCTATCTCATCATGATTTTCCTTCTCAATCTCATCAACAGTCCTTACAAAAGCAACATTTTTAGGAGGATTAATTTGTTGCTTGCGTTTTAAAGTAAAGCAATCAGCAATCACATGGCCGGATTTGTGACAATAAAAACACTGCCTCTCTTCCCTACCTTTTGTGCCAATAGACTTAAAACGTGTCTGGTCCTTCGAAGCAGAGGAATTTGAAGGAACTTTTTCGGTTCGGGCAATAAAAACTGTTTTATGAGTCAACGTAAACTCATCAGCGAGAACAGACGCATTCGACAATGAGCTTACCTTCTGTTCATTTATGTAAACCGCAATACGATCAGAAATGCAACCCTTAAATTCTTCGAGCAAAATGAATTCACGTAGTGCCTGAAAATCTGTAACTTTGCTTGCTACACACCATTTGTCAAACAGCATAGACTTTTCTCTAGCGAACTCAACGAATGTCTGACTCAAGTTTTTTTTATAATTTCTGAATCGCTGCCTATAAGCTTCAGGTACAAGTTCATAAGCTCTCAAAATTGCAGTTTTAACAACATCATAGTTCAAACTGTCTTCCAAAGATAAGACAGCACAAACTTCCTGGGCTTTACCCGTTAACTTGCACTGTAATAACAAAGTCCAGACATCTCTAGGCCAATTCAAAGCCGAAGCAATTCGCTCAAAAACATTAAAATACGAGTCAACCTCGATCTCTCTAAACTGTGGCACACGAGCAATATGTTTACTCACCTCAAATGTACTCCCTGACGCTCCTACTCTCGGAACAGCATCAGCGCCTACTGCAGGTGCAGGCTGAACAGGTGCAGACTGCACAACCGGCAAAGGAGGATTAATTTGTAACGGAGCGGGGGCTATTGGAACAGGAGGACCTGGTGCGTCCCTGGCAACTCTCAATTCGAGCTCCCGCAACTTGATCTGCTTATCCGCATCAATTTCCAGACGACGGATCTCAAGCTCCAATTCTAGCTCAGCCCGACGCTCATCAACCCTCATGCGCTCTTCCATCTGGATCTTAGCCAGACGTAACTTAAGACGCGCTTCACCTCCAGACCCAGACAGGGCAGGAGAAAAAGGATCAAAGGGCGGCAATACAGCTTTGGCTTTGGACTCCTCCACCTCAGCCGTTTCGCTCGCTTCCTCCTCACCAAACACAAGAGGATGGGCATCAGCACTGAGCGAATCTTGTTCTATTCCGTCAGCCAACGCCATCACACCAAGCTCCTCTAGTCCCTTCACCACTGCGCTCTTAATTTCCCTCTTCAGCTGCTGCCTATTAACTCTAATTTGGAAGTACTCAGCCACACAAATCAAATCATCCTTTCTAAATGCATTCAATTGCTTGATCGTTGGATTACTAACGAAACTATTTAGATCAAAATCAGCCATTCTAATTGCTTCTTTAAACAATAAGCAAGCTCAGAGTCAACCGTCGTTCAATTATTTTTCCTTTTCTTATGAAACAATTAGCATACTTGCTCCATGGTCACTCCATCGCTACTTCAGCAACAGTGGATCTCACCAGTTTCATCCCTTACATTATGAAATACTCGTAAATGAGTATCCCACTGCTGCCACCAATAAATGTTACGAGTTAGATATTTTTAAGGGATGTTTCGTAACATTTAAGTGAGACAAAACTGACGCTGAAGCAAGCAATGGAAGAAAACGCCCGGAAGGCAAGCAAGCAGTGTTATCACAAGTTGATTTTATTTTGAGAGGTACTAATTACAATTGTTGAAGACTTGTACATTCTCTAAATAGTTTGTGAGGAAAAGGAGAAGAATGAGTGACACCAAAACAAAGAAATTATCAAAAAGCAAAACAACCCTATTGTTAATCCCCAACCCAGCTAACCTAACTAACAAACAAAAATGTAGAAATAAAACCGCAAGCTTCAGCGTATCCGACGCCCAACCTAAACTACTCTTATTAATAATAAAAGAAAATACACGGGTGGCTGTCACTCCTTACCTGTAACTAACAAGGAAAGAAAATTAAACAAAAGGCTTACCTATCTCCTCTTCCCAACATTATGGGCTACACAGCATATTATGGTAATTAAAGTATCCTACATTGACAGGTGTTCTTAAACTCTTGTTCAATGCAGCTAAACGAACCTCAGGAGTCACAAATTATCTAGTCACAGGATGAGTAGCAAATCAACTAAATCAAACAGCATAATGAATGTGGTTGACAAAAATGGACAGCCGCCCGCTGGCTGAAATGCAGGACGACTGACGACAGCCAAGGAGGTCCGGCCCCTCTTATAACGGGTAGGTCCAGCCTAATTGGTCGACTGATGGAATGAGTCAGCCAATAGATGAAACCTAAAAATCAAGAAACAAAACTACAAAGAGAAAGTCAAGAACAGAAAATACAAGTGACAAACAAATACAGACAAGGAACGTAACAGGTTGTAATTGACTTTCTCATCCACGTCCCATCAGCACAATGATTGTAGTGCAAGTGTTAGTGTTGTAGACCCCAAGACGACAGCGATCAGAAACTAATGCATGACTTAAATAACAAAAATGAACAAATCTCACAGTTCTCTGATTGATCTAGAAGCTTTATTGGTGCTCATTAACATCTCAAAATGCATTCACAGAGTTTAGTCAACGGGATGCTTTTCATTCAGTCACTGGCATGGCCAACGCCGCTCGCTTTAGCAATCGGTCCAGAGATAAATAGATTTAAATACAATAACCTCTATTGAGGAAACTTCATGTAAACGTGGGGAGCTCAAACACCTTAATATATAGAAAAGTTGTCAAGTAAAATCACAGTCATAGGAACTTAAACAACACAAAAAAGCCAATACTGGTGCTCTTCGACTTCCCTCGTTAAAAAAAGAAAGCAGACCTGAAGTGCATCTCATTTTCTGAAGGATTCTCAGACGTTAAACAAGATGCAAGCAGTATTTCACAATCAGTCTCAGAACAACTTGATGAAGATGCGGTCGTGTGAGTGAACCGAGGAAAACAGACAGAGACGGAGATCGAGCTGTAGATGATCACTCGGACTTCTTCTTCGCTCCAGGAATCTTGGCCTGAATCCTGATAGACACACACACAGAGTCATACGGACGTTACTTTGATCCATCACCACTAATAACAGATCTCTCTTCAAACGTCAGTTTAATGACATATTAATGACCAAATCACACTGTGGGACTCCGCATTGAGAGGACTAACCCACAGCTAGGGCTGCAACAAACGACTATTTTAATAATCGATTAATCTAACGATTATTAGAACGATTAATCATCGATTATTTCACTGACTAATCGGTAGACGTTGACTGATTATTCAGCTTTCGCAATTAGTTACAATGTTGAGTTATGCATATCCTAACAAATATATAACGCAAATCGCTTCAGCTTTTGAAAGTCATATTACGTCATTACAATTATTATACAGTTTATGCAAATACATATATTTGGCACACAACATTAGATGAAGGACAGAGAAACATCTCCTTTTGTAAGTCATATAGATAAGACACTAAATAAAGCTAAGCGATAAGATGCTTTATTTTTGGGTAAACTCTTTTATTCACAACATAATGTCTTAAAATACATTATATGGTTATGATAATCAAAACAGTCCTGAGTTATAGCAAGCTTTGATCTTTGTAAACCAAACTATAACTTTAATTAAATATCATTTTTCACACTAATAACGAGATTTTGTCATTAGCTAGCTCCATACTAGAGAGCTGCTTTATTACAGATAATCCTGTAAAGCTGCTTGAATTAAGACTATTGCATAAAGTACTAGATAAATAAACGTGACTTTACTGCAGAGCTCGTGCAAACATCACATCGCTGTAATCAGATGCTTTCTCACCTCGGTCAGTTTTTGTTGTGTTTATTACGTTATTGAGAGGAAAGCGCACAGCATATATTTACATATTCATCCAAACGCCGCTCAGCAGCTTCAGGTTCGTTCGGCTGCGTTTGCTCTTCTTCTCTTGAATTACATCCAGGAGGGCAACAGCGCCACACTGGTCAAACCTCAGTATTGCAGGCTCTTACATTAGCTCATATGAGATCAAACGACACAAATATTTCTCGACTATTTATTATTGTCGATCGTTGCAGCCCTACCCACGACATGTCCTCAAGATGCTTCTTTAACATGAGGATCGGTGGATGAGCTACTGTATGCTGAGGATTGAGGTAGACCAGGCCCGTTGAGTGTATTTTGAGGTCTGAATTCTAATGGCTGGTTTCCACTGAGCGGTACAGTATGATTCGGTACCGATAACCCGGGTCAGGCTTGCGTTTCCACCATCAACAGTACCCTTACTTGATAGGCGTGAAAGTAGAGATTGACGATAAAGCACGACAATAAGCACAACTCTGCCTCTTGTTTGTTAAATGTCCATTTTAGTGAACAATAATAGCCATTATAAACGTATAAGTACAAAGTATAAGAGGCTTTATAGACAAAAGCAAACAATTCAGTCAAACGTATGCTACAAAGTCTAAAGTTCAAAACAGATATATAAAGTTAAACATAACTTTGTGCTCAGCCAAAACAATATGACCAAGAACAAATTATAGATTGATGAGACCACGAATGCCTGTTAAATATGAATTGTATCTCATGTTCACTCACTACAGAGACATCAGCGGTAAATGTCGTAAGGACTAGCCAAGCGTTAGCTGATCGAGGCGGATACGTGAGCGCCGCTGATCTCCTGGAGCTACGAAATCAGCATAGCAAGTTAACCAAATAAGTGCTATCTTTGCCGTTCAGTCTACATTCTCGACTGAAAAACTCATTTCATGACACAATAACAGTAATATTTTGAAAGTTATGCAGTTTTTTGGGCGAAAACGTTTCACTTCTCGTTTGGCTCTCAACGGAGGCGGTTGCATTTTTCCACTCCCCGTCCTCCCTCATTTTCCCTGCTTGCTTCTTTTGTCTCGTCTCATCTATTGAGAGACTCTCTCTGCACGGCTCTCCAGACTAGAAGATTATGGATTTGATCAACTGGTCTCTCAGTGCAATTGACACCATCTTCTCGACGAGAAGCCTGGGTTCTGAGGAACCTGCCTGCCCGGACGGAACGTTCGCAGCGGGCTATACGATGGACGCTTGGGAGAGGTGGCGAATCGTATGTCTTGCGGCTCTTTCCGTGGAGGACAGTGAAGATATCTACCTATTCGGAACCATGATAACAGGTATTTTGCTGATTGGATTAGGCTTTGCCCTGAGTTATCGGAAAATTCAGAAGACGGGAACAGCTGTCCAAAGTCTCACAAGACTGCCCGTTATGATTGAAGCTGTGGGAAGAGCGGTCAGCATTGAGACTGAGACTATTAACTGAAACATGGATTCTATCACGAAGAAGCTCACGGCTTTGCAAGCAAAAATTGATGCTTTCGGAGACCAGAATGGACAGAGAGAATAGCTGTGAAGGAATGCAGCTACTCACCCCAAAGACAAAACAAATCAATCTTATCTTTTCTGGCTCCCCCGTACCAGCACCGGCCTCGGCCAAGGTCATGCTGGATAACTACCCTGGGAAGAGCGCTGCAGTGAGACTCTCTTGCTCCCTCCCCGATTACAGACATTCACTTCCCCTCCCCCCATCCCTCGCCTCCGTCGCTTTGAAACCCGCCAGCCTGACAGGCGGGTCTGTGGCCAGCGCCGAGAATGGCCGCGGGTCCGGACGGCTGCCTGCTGGAGCTGGATCACTTCCCCTGTTGCAAAGTGTGTCTATGGTTTATGTGCTTTTGCTGAGGTGTTTTTTTCCTGTTCTCACACTGTACTCCCCAAGGAGCATAGTCTGGGGGTTATTTATTTTTTTCTCCTCACTTTCCTCGTGTTATGCTGTAATTTTCTTCAATTTCCTGTCTTCCTGTCCTGTCCACCCCCTTGTCATATATGTATGTTATATATGGGCAGGTTGATGGCTTATTTCACTGGTACTTGTGACTAAGTGACAATAAAGGGTTACTACTAGTCCACAAGAACACATATTCAGAAATGGCTATTGTCTGCGTGAAAATATACAATTATAAAATACACTGTTGTTTACACTCTGATGTAAATAAGCCCAACACAGCAGAGCGGAACGAGTGAAGGAGAAGCTTGTATCACGCAGAAGTGATGATTCTAGTCAACCAATCAGCATTCTGCTGTGAGTTTAGCTCCACCCCTTTGGTACCCTTTGCTGTGCTAGGTGCCCCAACGGAAGGGTACCAAAAACCAGAGGTGGAAAGAGTACGAAAATATTCTACTCAAGTAAAAGTAGCATTACATTAATGAAATTGTACTTAAGTACAAGTAAAAGTACCAGTCTAAAAATCTACTCAAGTAAAAGTAAAAAGTAGCTCATTTAAAATGTAAAAAATTACTTAGTTACATTAAGTGGAAGGGACGAAAAATGGGATAGACCAAGGGTGTCAAATTCAGTTCCTGGAGGGCCACAGCCCTGCCCTGTTTATAACCCTAATTAAACACATCTGATCCAGCTAAACTAATCATTTAGGCTTATTTGAAAACTACATGGTATGTGTGTTGGAGCAGGGTTGGAACTAAACTCTGCAGGGCTGCGGCCCTCCAGGAACTGAGTTTGACACCCCTGGGATATGGGCCTATAAATCTCAAACTAGGTGTTTTTAATTAAAGGAATCAATTATTTAGAATAATAACACATTTGGGCTGTTACCAGGCAAATTAAATCAGTATCAACAAAATTTCTCTTCGCAACGCAGAGGAAACACAGAAGCTTCATCTGAAGTGGCATATATGTATTTACACTGACATTGAATGCATTTAGCCTGCAGTTACAAATGTAGAAATAATGTTTAGATATAAATAAGACATAAAATATGACCCTGGACCACAAAAACAGTCATAAGGGTCAATTTTCCTAAATTGAGATTTATACATTATCTGAAAGCTGAATAAATAATATTTCCATTGATATATGGTTTGTTATGATAGGACAATATTTGGCCAAGATACAACTATTTGAAAATCTGGAATCTGAGGGTGCAAAAAAATACAAATATTGAGAAAATCTCCTTTAAAGTTATCCGAATGAAGTTCTTAACGATGCATATTACTTATCAAACAATTTGTTTTTATATATTTACAGTAGGAATTTAACAAAATATCTTCATGGAACATGATCTTTACTTAATATCCTAATGATTTTTGACATAAAAGAAAAATTTATAATTTTGACCCATACAATGTATTGTTGGCTATTGCTACAAATATACCCCAGCGACTTAAGACTGCTTTTGTGCTCCAGGGTCACAAATATTGAATACTCGTTTGAAATTCTATCTAAAAAAAAAAGTTACTTTAAATGTTAAATTAAAACCACCAGTAGGTGTCAGCTGTCACCTGGTCACTGATAAGTCACTGATAAGTGAATCATTGTGATTGAACAGAATCATTTAAATGGTTAATTCAAGGAATGAAACACCGTCATTGCTCAGAGTCAGAGACGCAAAACTGTGTATGGTGGCTGTGTTTGGAATTATTTTTGTTGTCGAAATAGAGCAAAAACAGGCAATATGGTGTCTAAAACGCAAGTCTCTTAATTAACTTCTTGTTTTAAAAAAAACATCTACAGGCCTATGTAATCGTGCTGATTTGTGGAGAAAAAAACGGCACTCTTCGTGTGATGTTGATTTACTATATGAAATGATATAAATATGTACATTTTTTGCCCCTATATATTCAATTTTGTTTTCATTCTAAACGCATTTTAACAGACTGAATCACGCAGTGAAAGAAAGCACTTCAAATGCATGCGGACTAGTCTAATCTAACGTTACTAGATTTCACGGCACACTGTTTAGAGTGTTTTGTTTGGTTTTGGGCAAAATACTGGTAATCGCACATCGTTAAAACAAAAATTACTATATTTTTGCAGACGATATCGCACACCCTGCACCACTGTCTTTTTGGCTAATTTGTTCAGACCTTTTGCTAAACCGTTAAAGCTTCATTTTAACCACCAATGCAATGATGCAAGTATTTACCTTACCTCTACATGCATGCGAAGGGCGATGTCGAGATTTTATAAGCTGCTAGTTTGGTCTCCCGAAGCAAACACAGCTAACACTGCATAATAGAGCATGAATATGGCCAGGGATTCACTTCATTTCCTTCGAGTTCAACTTCAGCAGAATATGACGGGGTCTGGTTTTTAGCTGGGTCTGCATCATTAACGCCTGTCTTGTCCGTCTGCATCTTTCTTGTGATTTTAGCACCAGTTTGTTCTCCTGCCCATTATTTACTGCAGTAGTTTCCAGGGAGCGATTTATTAATTTTTTTTACTCAGTAATTAATGTGTTTTAAAATGTAGCGAAGTACAATACTTCAAACAAAATATACTTAAGTAAAAGTAAAATTACAGATTAAAAAAATTACTTTAGAAAATAAGAGTACACAAAAAAGCTACTCAATTACAGTAACCCGAGTTAATGTAATTCGTTACTTTCCACCTCTGCCAAAAACTATTGTACAGTTGGCTATTTTGGTACCATTCACAACCTCTGACAGTGGAAACCAACATTATTGTGTACCGAACCGTACCGCTCAATGGAAATCAGACAAAATCCTAGTTTAGGCCTAATTCTAATTTAACACTTGTCAGTGAATGATTAATGGTCAGTTATTAAACACCAGATTTCAATCTTCAAATCTCTAGAACGAGCGTGTCTAATCCACTCATGAATGAGTTTGACTTACTGGCCCATGACATCCTTCACCCGGGTCTTCAGCGTGAAAATGAACTGATCGATCTGAGTCTGCAGGACAGACAGAACATGACCATCACACGCACTGGATCATCAACACACACACACACACACACACACACACACACACACACACACTCAGTGACCATTACCTGATGTCTCTCATAGACTATTGGGCTGCTGAAAGCTCCAATCAGACCTGCAGAACAAGATAAAATAAATGTAATTATGGCTGTGTAATCTATAAATGTAATCTATGATCAGGAGCTCTGAAAAACGACCCATAATAAAAGCATGAATGTACAGAATGAAGTGAAAGCGACTCAGTGACCTTACCGAGAATGAGCAGCGTGAGTCCGTTAAACCAGGCACCGACATACGTGAGGACCCACAGAAACACAGCGAACTGGAGGAAAAACAGAACATGTGCACTGTGATCAAGTGACAGATCATGACAGGAACACTGATTGGCACACAGACCTTCAGTCGTACCTGCACACTCGTGAGGAAAGAAGAGGTGCATATATTATAACAATAAAGAGTAAATCAATGTTTGGGATTATTACCGGGATAGTATACCAAATAACTAATTTACTCGCCTTCATGCTGTTCCAACCCTGTATGACTTTATTTCTTCAGAAAGATAAAAAGCATAAGATGAATATCTAATGTAGTTCAGACTGCAACAATCGTTAAAACATCTTCTTTTGATTCCAGAGAAGAAAAGAAAGTCACGAATGTTTGAAACGGCATAAGGGGAAGTAAACAAATAGATGTCTAATTTGTAGGTGAACTTTGCCTTTAAGTACGTCAGTTAATATAAGCATTTCTCCTCATGACCTACTTAAACTCAAGTCAAAGGTACATGTTTAGGTCAAGGGTCACCACACTCGGTCCTGAAGGGCCGGTGTCCTGCAGAGTTTAGCTCCAACTTGCCTCAACACACCTGCCTTGAAGTTTCAAGTCTACCAAGCAAGACCTTGATTAGCTGCTTCAGGTGTGTTTGATTAGGGTTGGAGCTAAACTCTGCAGGACACCGGCCATCCAGGAACAAGTTTGGTGACCCCTGGTTTAGGTTATGCACATTTTCATTTACTATACAGAAAGACTCTTCAGACCTTCAAGGAGTCGATCAGGTCCTCCACCAGAAAGAGTCGCCGCAGCTCCTTCAACACGCCGTTGATCCGGCTCAGAACCACGTCACTGTGCCTCTGCACCACGTCTTTAGACAAAGCTAAATCCTGATCCAGGTACCGTCTGTGAAAAGGAGTTGAAAAATTCAAGAAGAGCAGCAGCTATTGATTTGAATTATGGGGACACTCATAGTCCGATATGAGCAAAAATCCATATCTCGGTATTTTGTATTTGGGTCTAGACCTGAACACCCTACACTATGAGCACATTAATAATGTAGGTCAGACCACACACACACACAGTATTTCGGCTCTGGACTCACTTGAATGGATGGCCCTCATCAGACTTCTGGACGGCCTGCAGGACTCCCCTGTATGTCCTGAAGGAGAGCGTCACGGACAGCAGGGCCAGAGCGGAGTAGGACAGGACACTGATGATGCTGCAGTAGAGGAGGGAGAGCAGGAGGAAGAGGCTGGAGCCGGACACTAGCCCACTGGACCTCACGTCCCGCCAGTACAGCAGCTCCAGCACTGAAACACACACACACACATGCGTCAGCCTCACGGACCGCCATCTGACCGCAGGGAACCAGGGACGGGACGAACACAAGCAGAGACGAACACATGCGGATGATGTCTGTGATAAACAAGTGTTTACGGTCACACAACAGAAACCTCGGTCAACATCACACTCACAAACATCTAAACACAGACGGAGAACCTATCTCCTGTCACAAACACTACTCAAAAACAACTCATCTGATCTTTGGAGACACTGCAGTTTATATGTGAAATTCTGTCATGGAATTTCCTACCATTTCAAAGTTTAACCACAATTTCTACCAAAATACCAATATATGTGCCTTTAAATAATATGGGATCTCCTTCAAACTGTATAACCCTTACAAAGATGCACCATGATATTACCACGTTTCAGACAATGTGTGGTTTCTGGACACTATAAAGCTATTTGAATACAGTAATTAAACTGCTTGATGCCATCATCATCATCATCATCATGGGTACCATGGATCCCCTTTCTGCTATTTCAGACCTGTTTGAAAAAGCATTCAGATGGAGCGAAGCGCTGAGAAACAACGACGCACGACGTCTCAGCTTCTCACCTCATTTTGCAAGACATTGCAGCAAATCATTAAACAAGGACTACTTCTGCCCCAACGCACCCAGAACCTTTGGCCAGATTATCTGCGCGATAATGACTCTCTCTCCAGGAGCAAAGGTCAACTCTGTCACGCTCTGCTAAAGCCCTGCATTCATCAAACCCATGCTGAACGGCCTCGTCTCCAGCACCGGCTCTCACACACACACACACACACACACACACACACACACACACACACACACACACACACACACACACACAGCTAGAAGAACAGCAGTAAATAACACGCGAGAGCAAGTGAGAGTCCGGATCTACCCTTGTGTTTCCAGTGTGCCGCGGGCCGCTCGAACGTCTCGTCCATGCTGCCGTGCCAAGGTGACTGGAGACTGAGAAGACTAGCGCTTATAGCGGTGGGTGGAGCTGGAGGAGGAGGGAGTCTCCCACACGAGATAAACACAGCGCGGCTGACTGAAAGTGAAACACGGGGGTGAAACATAGGGGTGTGTGATATTGACAAGAAATGTAATCAATAGGCTATTTTATGGGATTTAGCTGAGCGTGTTATTGTGCTGGTAATTTACGGACTGATGTGGACAGCTAAAGTTTTTTAGTTTATGTACTGGTCAGTTCACACTGATTAGAAATTAATCTTATCCTATAAGTTTAAATTGGCTGTTACATTTTATGGGCATTTTTACCTTTATAAAGCCATTTTTTCTAAAAGTGTGCATCATCTTTTGAGTCAAATTCCTACATTTAATCAGGGAATTAGAATAGTAAGACATTACCAAGCTAATTAAATCAGTATCAGTACAATTAATCTTTGCAATGCAGAGGAAACACAAAAACTGTAATTAAAGCGCCATTTAGATGCATTTACACACTGTTTAATGCAGGACATGAATGGATTTAACCTGCAGTTACAAATGCATGAATAATGTTTTGATATATTAAACCTAAAATGTAGAATACTGATAATTGAAATGATTTAAAAAATGCAAAGATCCTTTGATTGTGATATTAAAACCTAAGTCTCTTATTATAACTTCTTGTTTATTGATCTGTTGTATAAAATCAATATCACATTTGTAACCATGCTAATTTTTGTGATATTAACTATGAAATAAATATATACATCGTCTGCCCCCATATCTTGAATTTTGTGATCATTGTAAATGTATGTTAATAGACTGAATCAGAACACACTCGCACATGCACTAGTCTAACCATGTATGCATGCTCTCTGTAGGTGTGTTTTGTTTTGTTTTTACAATATACTCCATACTGTCGAGTATCACAAATCGTTAAAACAACAATTACGATATTATTGCAGATGATATATAATCGCACAACCCTACACATACTGCACTTACACATCTGACTCCACACTATAAACGTGTGAACGCAGACACTCCCGCTCAAACTACACTGCATTCATACTCTTGACAAACCTGCAGGACAAGGCGTAAAGTCCAGTCTGATTGAGATAGACAATAGAGCTCTGTAAACACAGTCCCACAGTGATCCAGCTCTTGACCAATTCACTAATCAGAAGAGATGATGCCAACCCTGACACAACATGCAGAACTACCAAACGTTGCTATAAGTTTGATTGCAACATATAATCCTTGCTAGTGTTCATCGTCTATTTGATTGCGTCATTTAAGTGATTTTACAGTGCATTTCTGCCATATGTACATCAACTTGACATAGCCACCACTGATAAGCTGCTACTAATATATTGTAGAATCTTTCTGTAAAGCTGCTTTGCAACGAATTTAACTAATGCTCACATTCATATGTGAGAATATGATTGCAATATGACAGCAAGTAGTCAATCATAAACCAATCGTCTTGTCATATTGGGCCACAGTTGGTGGGACACTAAACAAATCAAAGGGAAAGGGTGATCATGCAACATCATGTCATAATGCAATATCATGCCTTGCCAAAGGTGAGATGCACGATAGACGTATGAACGATGAGGGGAATAAAGGACAAAACACAAATGATGGTGAAGGTACATGGACAGGGTAAATGAACAGGTCCGGTGATGATGGCGGTCTGTGCTGAATTTACCTGCCGCTGCGCTCAGATCACACATACTGCCTTCAGCTTCCTTCTCGGGTCCGGGTTTATCCGCTGGAGCACAGATTACAGGAGCAGGGGAGATTTCCTGGAAATCAGACCCTTTACCTCTCGCAGAATATTTGTCTGATGCCTGGGTGAGGAGATGGTAAGAGCTTTGTTTGTCTGCGACTTCGGTCGTAGGCGTGAGATCTGCCGCCTCCTGAGGCTCCAGTTCAGGAGATCGGTCTTCATCCTGTGGCATTTCTGAGGGTTGACTGAAGGCTAGGCTATCCTGCATTTCCAGAAACTCCTCAGCGGCTCCCTGCGGCGGCCGCTCCACAAACTCAAACTCTTCAGACGAGAACTCCTGCTCCGACGCCTCCTCAGCGGTGTCCATCTGCCCCTGGGTGGCCCGCCACTCCTGCTCCGACAGCTCCTCAGCGGTGTCCATCGGCCCCTGGGTGGCTCGCCACTCCTGCTCCGACGCCTCCTCAGCGGTGTCCATCGGCCCCTGGGTGGCTCGCCACTCCTGCTCCGACGGCTCCTCAGCGGTGTCCATCGGCCCCTGGGTGGCTCGCCACTCCTGCTTCGACGGCTCCTGTGTGACTGCATCCAGCACCGGGGAGAAGGAGTCTGCGGACGGACTCTCGGAATCAGACAGCTCTCGAGTGTTTCCGCCGGGGAAGCCGAGGCACTCAAATCTGTCAGCTGTTTGAACTGGGGTCTGACTGATCATTTCTTTGTCTTTCAGAAGGCCGTCGGTCTTCGGAGGCATGTCCGTGTCTTTCACAAGATCAAAAGCGGTGAAACTTTGCTCAGAGTTGTTCTCCGCTTCCAGCTGGGTCATCTCCCCAGCTCTGGTCTCTGCCTCCTCGGCCATCTCCTTCAGAAGCATGATCTTGGAGTCAAATCCAAAGGGATAGTTAGCTGGGAATGGTGAATTTGGGGAATCGTCCACACTTTTGTGAACCGGGCTGAAATCAGGGCTTTCTTCTGACGAGCCCGAGTCCAGTTTGTCAGGGTTCAGCGGAGACGATTTGAGAATATCTGGAAGAGACGTTGGTCGGTCATCAGATGCCGTGTTGAGGTTTGAATAATGGTCGGAAGGAGCGTATGAAAGGGAGACCGGTGCGTCCGCATCAGTCTCCGGTTTGAGCTCCTCTGACGGCGTGTGGCCTTCATCGTATGCGTCCGGCACCAGGTCCGGAGACGGACTCTCAGACACCTCCACATATCTACTGGCAGCGGTGGTCTCCTTGAGGCCGTCGCTCATGGGGGAAAATGCCTGGAATGGACTCTTTTTCGTTTCTAACATGAAGTCGTCGTCGTCGGACTGGCTCAGCACATCCGGGTCGAACACTGCCGAGTTCTTACGTCCCAATGGATCCATAGCAAGATTAGCGCTGGGTGGAGAATCGCAGCAGTCTGCGGGATCAGAGCGAGACTGTGGTTAACCCGAGCCTGATATACGGATGATCATGTGAGGCTTCACAGTCTTCAAACTAAACTAATTTATGACTACTGAAGATGATATTCTCCTTTCCTTGATAATGTTTCTAGACCATTTCTTCTTCAATAAAAGCATCTGCTTTTCTCTCTAAAATCTATTTATACATATCTGCTCTGAAAGAATTAAATATGATGAAGCTAACTGAGGCTTGCTGTAAAGATTAGCTGATGCAAAGCATCACAGGCTTCTCTGGCTCAAGGGAAAGTCAGGAGGAAGGCAGAACAATCCACCATCTGAAAGCTTTCAAATCAAGACTAACATCAATCATCTCAGCTGTTCCAGGATCACGTCCCATTCTGCAGCAAAACTGACTCTGCATTAGGGCTGTCAATAATACCATTTGTAGCAGCCATTTTTTGTATTGTGGAGATTTTGTTGTCCACTATGTGGCGTTAAAGCATAGTATAATGGGAGCACCTGTGTATTGAGCCGGGTGGCGTTGGTAATGTGGAAAGCACACGGTTTTTGACCGTGCTGAAGGGTAACTTGCAAGAATGTGGATGTGGATATGTGCTGTGTTTACAATAACTTTATGTGTACATGTTTATGACCACGAAAGAAGGAAAGACAAAGGTTTAGGTTTTGTTTATTCACTAGCACAAAATAAAGACATTCTGCTTGGATCAACGTCAGTATGCATGGACTCGTTAAACATGTGCTCACCCGTTATCAACAACAACGGCTTAATGGAAAGCCGTAACACCATTGTTTTTCAATGCTATCACCAGTAGACTTTGGTACCTGGGTGCCGCAGTTACCAATGGTATTTCAGTAAAGGCTTGGCCTTTGGATGTCAAGAAGGTTATACTGATGCTGCTTTGAAACCTTCCTGATACATTAGCTGCTCCTTCAAGCACAGAAGCCGGATATGATCCGACTGAACCGGGAGGAGCTCACAGTCCAAACAACAATCATCATCTTAATGTCACTTTATTTATACAAGCATTTTCAGTTCAAAATGATGGCATGTGTTTTTCAGTTGTTATGTAAGGAATAATAGACTTTGGTCCTTTGAATTCTTAGAAAATAATGTGCATAATTTTCTAATAATTCAAAAGACCGAAGTCAATTATTCCGCTTATACTACGGTTACCACACCTCAAGACATCGATCAAATTATACACTTCAAGGCATTTGTCCAGTTTTTGTACTTAAAATGCTATTGTGAGTAGAATTATTTCTTCCGAATCTCATCCGTTGCTAATTCCAAAACGTTGTTTTAGAGCTAGTAACAAAGGCTTGAGTCATTGATATCAGACTAACGCAGATAATAACGAAGTTAAGAGAGAGAGAGAGAGAGAGAGAATAACCTCTGTGAGTCTGCATCTCTCAAAAGTGTTTGGCAGCAATGTCTCTAGTAATAGTGAAACTTGCTTCACAAACAGCACCGTTGTTATCACCGCGCTTGTTGATGTTACTCTTTAAATCGTCAGAGTAGCGTTAACAACAGTAGCGCATATGTTAACGTGTGTGCAAACTATATGTGCGTCTGTGAGGGAGAGATAGAGTATGTACTTTGTATAATAAAATGTAATTTTCATGGCAAAAACATGGAAATGTTGTTTTTATCCTATATGTGTTTATTTGTTTGGCCAGTGTCATGGTGAGTTTTAGCTCTTTTAGGCTGCAAGGACCGTTGAAATAACAGAAATAATTTGGCGAAGTGATATGAACATGTAATGCGGTGCCTGGAACAACGTTCGCCGTGCGTTTCACTGAAAATAATTGCAACGAAGAACGTTCCTCAGCCAATCAGATTCAAGCATTCAACGGCGCTGTAGTATAAAGTGGTATTACTATGAACTTCACTGGTACTGGTATCACAACCCTAGTCCAGATCAGTGAAAATCATAGCATGTCTGTCTCTCCTGGTACTGTTTAGGTTACTTCAGTCACAAGAGATTACATTTACATCACTCAGCACTGGTCAAACGTCACCCTGAAATGCAAACAATCAAACGGCAACACAAAGACGAAAGCATCCCCAGCACAGCTGAAACATACCTGATGGAAACTGAAGGAGAGGAGCAGCGATGGCAGCTGCCGAGGGTTCGGGTTCATCTGAAAAACAGCGACGGAAAGGAATTACACACTACAGTGCCTCGAGTCCAGGTCAGAGATCCTTTACACCGAATCAGTGTCAGTCTCTCAGAATTCGCTCTGTGAACATTCAAGGCTAAGGAGACGTCACGTCATGTCCAAGGTACGGCTGTACGACATGACGATATGCCCTGCTTACGTCTATACGGTTTCTTCATTTGGATGACTGCGATCTTTCCATGCCGGGACAAAACCAGGAGCTCGTTCCTAAACGAGGGACTAAATCTGTAGCATGGACACGCGTCTTTAAGCACTGCCGTTTTAAAACAACCGATTCAAGCCGTTGAGACACAAACAACAGAGCTATATGCGTGGACCATTTCAGTTTCTGTGTGAGAGGAGCGTGCATTTTTATAATTGTTTTGCTGCTTTATTGGATTTGAACGATTATATAAACACACTTATATGACGTCAGAATCCCCGTCTTTGCAAGTATCCTCATAAACACAGTGATTTAGGTCTTGCTATTGGTTCCCTTGTTCAATGTGTCATGTGTTCATTGGTTGTCTTAGTCATGTGTCTTGTTTCCCATTGGTTTATTCTTGTCATGTGACCCTCGTTGTTTGTTATAAGTAGCCATGTCCTTGCCTTTGTTTCTGGTCGTGTATTAATGTTGTAACATGGTGTTGGTGAGTCTAGTCCGTTTCGTCAAGCCAAGTCTGTTTCGTCAAGCCAAGTCCGTTTCGTCAAGCCAAGTCCGTTTCTTCAAGCCAAGTCCGTTTCTTCAAGCCAAGTCCGTCTCAAGTCCGTCTCAAGCCAAGTCCGTTTCGTCAAGCCAAGTCCGTTTCGTCAAGTCAAGTCCGTTTCGTCAAGTCAAGTCCATCTCAAGCCAAGTCCGTTTCTTCAAGCCAAGTCCGTCTCAAGCCAAGTCCGTCTCAAGCCAAGTCCGTTTCAAGCCAAGTCCGTTTCTTCAAGCCAAGTCCGTTTCTTCAAGCCAAGTCCGTTTCGTCAAGCCAAGTCCGTTTCGTAAAGCCAAGTCCGTTTCGTAAAGCCAAGTCCGTTTCGTAAAGCCAAGTCCGTTTCGTAAAGCCAAGTCCGTTTCGTCAAGTCAAGTCCGTTTCGTCAAGCCAAGTCCGTTTCGTCAAGCCAAGTCCGTTTCGTCAAGTCCGTTTCGTCAAGCCAAGTCCGTTTCGTCAAGTCCGTTTCGTCAAGTCAAGTCCGTTTCTTCAAGCCAAGTCCGTTTCGTCAAGTCAAGTCCATCTCAAGCCAAGTCCGTTTCGTCAAGTCAAGTCCATCTCAAGCCAAGTCCGTTTCGTCAAGCCAAGTCCGTTTCGTCAAGCCATGTCCGTTTCAGACCAAGTCCGTTTCAAGCCAAGTCCGTTTCAAGTCAAGTCCGTCTCAAGCCAAGTCCGTCTTTGTTTGGATGTTCGGATTTCACGTTTGTAAATAAACTGCCCTTGTGTTCTTCACTAAACTCGTCTTCAGTGGAATCATTACAATTAGGGATGCACCAATATGAACATTTTGGCCGATACCGATAACCGATAATTATTTATATTTGAAAGCCAACAACCGATATGTTGGCTGATAAATCTATATCCAAATTACTTTTTGAGAGCCTGTTTAAAAAAAAAAGGTCATAATTTAAAGCCTCATCCCAAATAATTCAACACAAGCAGCCTAAGTTTAAAAAATATATTTTTCTCTCCCATTACCAAATTTTGCCAAATAGAGCATGTTTTCTAGTATAAATGCACTGTTCTCACATTTACTTGTGCATTAAATTACAAATTAAAATACATATCAGCTTGCGCCTTATTGTGATCTGGAATTGCACGAGAGCCTATATTTTAGTATGCATTTGAGAGACGTTCTGAAATATAATGCATTCATAAATGCATGCACAGTTTGCTGCTTTAATCGCCTTTTTTGGTAATTTCATGACTTAACTGACGACAGACTCGTATGCTCATAGTTTCTCGTGCGCTTATTTATGATGACGTGATCAGAGCGTGAGCACAGTGACGGCTGATAGGACAGGAAAGTTTGTTTTACTTACAAATAGGCTAACAGCATCTCATTGTTCTACTGAAGCTCATTTGGCTGGTGTACCTTTTCCGCGCTCATTTGACTCACGCCTGGTGCAGAGACAAAGCTGCAGTGCGCGGCTGAAAAGTCTCATTGGATGTGGATGCAAAAACACACCGGTTCCGCGTCTTAATAAAGGCATTTCTTGTCAAGAAAAAGGGGACAAAAATGGCAGTTTTGAGCAGGGTGGCCAAGCTTAGATGATTGGTGGCCATTGCTGCACGGATGAACAAGTGATCACAACATTGTGATCGCACACCTCAAAGTTTGAGGATAGAAACGGACAAATCATTTTAATTTAGGAATAGAATCACGTTGGTGTTTGAATCATGTTCGCGATCTATTAAATTAATATCATGTTGGTGGTGACACCTCTCTTGCAACATGTTTAGCTATCACAGATATTATACTTCTTCACAGATATCACAGATATTAGCCGTCTGATCGCAAATGCAGGCAAACTTTGGAGGCTTAGATTAGCGAGCAAGGTCCTGGCAGATCGCTAGATCACACACCTGTCTTCACAGATGAAGAAAAAAAAAGCGCATAGGAATCGATAGGCGGAATAGAAATTTTAATTTGACAACAAGTATCCGATTCATGACCTAAAGGATCTGATTCTGGAATCAGAATCGATTTTCGATTCCCAACCCTAATTGTGTATGTGACAAATAAAGCTCATCTGAGCTTAATTTGTTTGTATTGTATTTGTTGTCAATGTACTGTAAGTTATATGCGTTTAGCATGACAGCATCTTTAGTTTTATTGCATCATGCATCAAACCAACAGACAAAAACAAGCACTATTGATTTAAAATCTAGGCTAATCACGTGGAATTCTGTAACCACTTGTGATTAATTGCATCTACCATTTAAATGAGTAATTAATAATAATTGTTTACAATTATTTAATTTATTGTAGGCAGTAAAGTATGAGAGGCGGTGCTATATTTTGGCTGAAGGGCAAAGTTAGACACAAATAAATATTAAAAGCTCAAATATATATGTTTTAATATATAACTTGTCTTATCTCAAAGACAGGGCTTCTTCTGTAGAGCTAGGCACATCTGCCCCTATTATTAGTGGAGTACCTCAGGACTCTGTTTTGGGACCACTTCTTTTTCTCCAACTAAATGTGAACAAAACAAAAATTATTGTTTTTAGTCCCCATGAGAACGGATATCATTAAGGAGCTGGGCAATCAATTCCTCACAGGATAGAAACCTGGGAGCTATCATGTCGATCCAAACAAATTAATTCGGTGGTTAGGAACAGTTTGTCAATTACAGCTCATTTCCAAACTTAAATAGTTTTTGTCTTTTCAAGATATGGAGAAGGTTATTCATGGCTTTATGACCTCATGTTTAGATTACTGTAATTCTCGGTCTTCCTTAGTCATCGCCTCCAGTTGGTACAAAATGCAGCTGCAAGGCTGCTGACTGGGGCAGAGATTTATGACCACATCACTATAACTTTAGCCCCACTTCACTGGCTTCCGGTCCATAGAGTTCAGTTTAAGATTCTGCTGTTTGTCTTTAACGCTCCATCTTATCTTAAAGCTCGTATCCCTTTGTCATCTACCAGTCATTTAAAATCCACTGACAGGACTCGTATAACCGTCCCTCGCTCCCGTCTGAAAGCCAAGGGTGACAGAGCCTTTTCAGTCAATGCCAATTATCTGTGGTTGCCACTAATAACCACCACGTTATGAGCAGAGACCCAGTTTAATGAGAGCATGGCCTGGAGAATATATATATCAAACTAACTCTGTCCTTACTGTTGTTAATCTGCGAGTAAGGAAGTACACCGCTCCGTGTCGGTCTCAGAGTACTAGTCGACTGCTAGGTTAGGGTTAGTAGAGTAAGCTGACTGACTAGTAGAGTAGTCTGGACTGGACT
>CM050429.1:24457200-24517200 GCA_027564155.1 Gymnocypris eckloni scoliostomus | reverse complement strand
GTTTACGTGTGTGAGTGAGAGAGTGTGTGCGTGTGACTGAGTGTGTGTGTGTGTGTGTGTGAGAGAGAGTGTGTATTTGTGAGTGAGACAGAGTGTGTGTGTGTGTGTGTGAGTGAGAGTGTGTGTACGTGTGAGAGTGTTTGTGTGTGTGAGTGAGAGTGTGTGGGTGTGTGTGTTTACGTGTGTGAGTGAGAGAGTGTGTGCGTGTGACTGAGTGTGTGTGTGTGAGAGAGAGTGTGTGTATTTGTGAGTGAGACAGAGTGTGTGTGTGTGTGTGCATGTGACTGTGAGTAAGTGTGTGCGTGCGTGTGTGTGTGTGTGTGAGACAGAGTGTGTGTGTGTGTGTGCATGTGACTGTGAGTAAGTGTGTGTGTGTGTAATTAATAAAATGAGTTTCAAGACAGAATATGTTTCTCTATTGTTGTTGTTATTTAATGTTTTTATGTGTTCTGGTAAAGTCTAGACATGCTCAGAGTAGAGCTATAGAAGTCATGCTGAATGAAACAGGGATGAAAGCCACAGATTTACAGTATATATATATATATATATATATATACATACATACAGTACAGTACAAGCTCCTAAATCACGTGTCATATTCTCATCTCAGCAAACAAACCATTGAACACACTGTGTTTCTGTCTGTCGTTGATCCGGTTCATTCTGGTCCAGAATAGGTCTGTAAAGAAAGCCAAGCAGTTTAAACGGTGCTATATTAGTGTGTAGGGTGGATTGTATGCACATTGGTCATCAGTGCAATGATGTTACATTAGGACTCTTATTTTGAAAGATGTTGTGAGGAACCGGGTCTGTCTTGAATATGATCATCATCTGAGTTATGAAGTAATAACATAACACTTTATCATCCTAGTGTTTAACCTTGTGTCTCATGACAGTAAATGCGTTTCATATTTGATTAAAGAGGGCAAAGCATGTAAATCATTTGGAATAAAATGGCAAATACTCGACCAACGATCAGCTCCGGGACCATCAAAGACTGTCTGAAGTTATCTGTGAGGACTGTGACCATTAGAAGACCCCCCCCCCATGAACACACTGACTGGCCTACAGAGAAGCGGTGCAAGATTGGGTCCAGCAGCCGCAGACACTGAAGACGTGATGATATGATATAGGGATGTTTCTCATACTACGTGTCAGGACAACATCTAATCATCTAATGGAGATCTCCAGAGCTCAATCCAATACAGAACGTGTAACAAACATGGCAAGACCCAGAGGTGCTTCTGAACAGCCTAATATTCCCCTTTCTTCACTTTCTGTAAAGTAATAACAATGCATTTCTAATAAGACCGAAGCTAGGCCAGGGAAGGAGTACATGAAGACAGTCTATAGTCTAAACGATTAATTAATAACCATGTTTGGAGATCGTTAACAATGTTCTCATCAGGGTGATTGTTATACATTAATACGATGTTAGCAAATGACACCTTACTGTTTCACTATCAGCTTTTTTAATAACAAAATGCTACATAAATACACTTTTTATGACAAAAAATATGTTTAAAATGTCATAAACACTGATTTTCAGATGAACAATGTTTGCTGCAAGTGTAAACATGGCTATAATTGTATTTCAAGGTATGCGTGTGATGAAATATTATCTCTATGTGGAATGTTTTATGAAACAATAACTGTTATGATTTATTGATATTTCTACATATTGCCTAATTTGTCCGTAACAGTTCACAAACAATCGGCTAACACAAAGACCTTGTTTTTGGTACGTTAAAAGTAAAGTAAATAAGGAAGTAGCTTGTGTTTGGCAAGCACTGGATTATTAATATTGAATATGATTTCAATAAGCAGCGTTCAAGACAAAATAGCTTTAAACAAACACGTGGTTGGATGACAATAATGGAGTGCAGCAGGTGGCGCTGTTTCACTTCCGCCTCCAAACCGGAAGTCAAGTCCTCTGCTGTGGAGCAACGTACTGCAGCTCTCTGAGGATTTATCGAGATTAAATCACTGCTCCATTTGATAACTGCTGCTTTGTTTTGGTGTATTTTATTCATAGTTTTAATATGAAGTGTCGCTATCATAATGAAACCACCCAAACTTGGAATGAATGTAGATGAGGCTGTTCCTTTACTCAGCGCCGCTGGCTCTTGACCAATCACAGCAAACTGCTGTGCGGCTGGACCAATCACAGCCCTGTGCGCTGTAACTGTATAAGTGTGTTGTTGAGAGAGAGCTGTAGTCTCGATGGCGTCTGTGGAGCTAAAGAAGCAGCTGGAGGAGCTTCTCAAGCGACTCGATATCGACACGATCTGCGTCGATCATCCTGAGGTCAGACCTGAGAAACTGAACAAGCCCATACACTCTCTCTCTCTCTCACACACACACACACACACACTTTCTCTCTCACACACACACACAGAGAGACAAACACACATACACACACACACACACACTCTCTCTCTCTCACACACACACGCACGCACACACACACACTCTCTCACACACACACACACACACACACACACACACACACACACTCTCTCTCTCACACACACACACACACACACACACACACAGAGAGATAGACAAACACACACACACACACATAGACAGAGAGAGAGAGACACACACACACATTCTCTCTCTCTCACACACACACACACAGAGAGAGACAAACACACACACACACACACACACACACACACAGAGAGAGACAGACAAACACACACACACACACACACACACACACAGACACACACACATAGACAGAGAGAGAGAGACACACACACACACACACACACACACACACACACACACAGAGAGAGAGAGACAGACAAACACACACACACACATAGACAGAGAGAGACACACACACACACACACACACACACACACAGAGAGAGAGAGACAGAAACACACACATAGACAGAGAGACACACACACACACACACACACACACACGTGATTTTTCTTGTAATATTGGTCCGGTGCGGTTATTTGTAAATGTTATGTGCGAGGTTATTCATTTTTAGCTATACAAAACAGCTTGTTTTGCTGCTTGATATTACAAACTGGTGTCTTACCATATTACTTTAATGCATTATCTTAATTATGAACACACTGGTTTGTAGTGCAAACAGTTTGCGTATATAGATTAATGCAGATGTGTGTGTGTGTGTTGCAGGTGTTCACGGTGGAGCAGATGATGCCGCACCTGTCTCACCTGAGCGGCGCCGTCACTAAGAACCTGTTCCTGAAGGACAAGAAGAAGAAGCGTCTGTGGCTGCTGAGCGTGAGACACGACCGGGAGCTGAGTCTGAGCGACGTGTCCAAGCGTCTGGGGCTGGGAGCCGGGAACCTGCGTCTGGCGGACGAGGCGTTGATGCTGCAGACACTGCAGGTGGGTCAGGGCTGCGCCTCGGCTCTCGCGCTCTTCTGTGACACGCAGCACTGCGTCACGCCGGTGCTGGACCGAGACCTGACCCACGGCGGACACGAGCGGCTCTACTTCCACCCCATGACCAACAGAGCCAGCCTGGGCCTCAGACCGGAGGATCTGCTGCGCTTCCTGAGCGAGACCGGACACCAGCCCGTCCTCCTGAGCTTCGACTGAGTCTGACCAGAGATCAGAGCTGCTCCACTGAGCCACCTTACTAAAGCCTACGACATTACCATCACCTGCATCAAGACCACCGCTATAACACACACACACACAGAGACAGAGAGACAGACAGAAACACACACACAGACACACACACAGAGAGACAGACAGAAACACACACACACACACACACACACACACACACAGACAGACAAAAACACACACACACACACACACAGAGACAGACAAAAACACACACACACACACACACACACAGCTGGAGAGTACTTGCAAACTGTAGTCTGTTACTGATAATAAAATACATGACAAATTGTAATAATAATTAATTTAATCATAAAAATGTTAAGTTAAAATAGAAAAATTTTGTTTACCTGCATGTAATGTGACCATTTACCAGCGTCAGACAACCACGAACATGCAAATGTGATACTTCATTATTAAATATTAATTTTTAAATCTCAGGGGTACTTCATATAAAAATATATTCAGTGAAAGAGCATCAGGTGACGAAAAAGTGAATTGGTGCATTTTATTGTGTTTGAAAGACAAAAGCTTTCCAAAGTATCAATTATAATATAATAACTGTCTAGTGTTATATACCTGTACATACAACTGATATTCCTTATTTACCGGTTCTATTTTTTATTATTTTATCATCTGTTTTTGTTCTGTCACTGTCTGTCTGTTACACTGCAGAGCTTCGGTCTCCAACACAAATAAACACACCTGCAATAACACTGATTCTGGGTGATAATCATATAAGCATGAATGTGTTGATGCTGAAACACTTATTAAACCTCAAATGATTTAATAAATGCTGTGCAGCACCTGATCTCTGCGTGAAAGTACAACACATTCTAGAAGGGAACTTTAAAAGAGGAATTAGGGAGAATCAATAACTTATGAATACATTATTGTTTTAGTGTGAATAGTACATAATCGTGTAATTCATACAAAGGCAACTGTAGTCTGATTACGAGTATTTTAAAAAGTTATTTAATCGAATTAGAAGTGCTTAATTTTTGAAAACGCATGATTATGATCACTTACTAGCCAGCTCTGTGTAACAAACATGTTCTGGTTGTGTTTGTGTAGCAGTGCATGAGAATAAGACAGCTGTCGTGAAGTTTGTCTCATTGATTTAATTTATGAAACGAGGATTGAAGCAGTATGTAGCGTTCACACAGGAGTAATGGTGTCTTTTCACACACACACACACACACACACACACACACACACACACACACACACACACACACACACACACACACACACACACACACGCGTCTTCTGCAGGTCAGATGAGCAACACACACACACACACTCACTCTCACACACACACTCTCTCACTCACACTCACACACTGACACACACACACACACACACACTCTCACTCACACATACACACACGTCTTCTGCAGGTCAGATGAGCAGCGCACACACACACACACACACACACTCTCACTCACACTCTCTCAATCTCTCACACACACTCACACATACACAGGTGTCTTCTGCAGGTCAGATGAGCAGCACACACACACACACACACACACACACACACACACACAGGTATCTTCTGCAGGTCAGATGAGCAGCACACACACACACTCTCAGGTGTCTTCTGCAGGTCAGATGAGCAGCACACACACACACACACACACACACACACACTCTCTCACTCACACACACACTCTCAGGTGTCTTCTGCAGGTCAGATGAGCAGCACACACACACACAGGTATCTTCTGCAGGTCAGATGAGCAGCGCGCACACACACACACACACATCTTCTGCAGGTCAGATGAGCAGCACACACACACACTCAGGTGTCTTCTGCAGGTCAGATGAGCAGCACACATGCAGCGGTGATCACGAGGGAGTGAGACGAGCCCCAGCCTCTCTAAGACTCCTTCCGCGTCCTTGATTCAAGGAAAAGGAGGTATTGTCTGTGTTCATTGCTGAGGGTCCATGCTTACAGAAGAGAGAGAAACGGCCTGTTTCTCATGGCAGGAGACTTTAGGATTGTGCAGGTCTTCAGGTTACGATTGTCTCTGATGGAGAACAAGAGATGGAATCACGTTAGAGGAGAAACACAAGCATCTTCATCCTGGGCACTGTCTGTCTCGTTCATGTGTGGTGCTCAAATAAATTAATGGTTTTTCCCAAAGCTGAACCATTTTAGTAGCTTCATGATGCAGAACTGATCACCACTCTTATATGATAATCATGGAGACGTTTGAATACAGGATCTGTTTTTATTACACTACTATGTATTTATACAATGTGATAGTTCTCTTCGCTGTGACCATAGCTGTTCTGAATGTCATCCTGAAGTATTTACAGCGAAAAGCTCGTCCGGCGTTAATCAGGTCTGATAGATCAGTGCTTCTGACGCGAGTGTGAGGAGCTGATGAACAGGTCTGGCCTGTTAGTGTAGTGTTCACCTCACCTGAGCTCATCATACCTCATACTCGAAAAAAATTTCAATTCATTTAATGGCATAGACTGACATCTAAACATAAACAATGGGTGAAAATAGTATTGACATGACCATTTAGTCTCAGTAAATATATTTCTAAAGATGTTGTCACCATAATATTTTCACCAGATGTCTTTAATAACCCAAGTAATCCTTACTTCAAGGTCTCTTGGAGAGGCGAGGTGTCCGAGTCGCAACATTTAGCTACTGGAGTACCTCAGGGCTCAGTGCTTGGACCGCTTCTCTAGCTACTGGAGTACCTCAGGGCTCGGTGCTTGGACCGCTTCTCTAGCTACTGGAGTACCTCAGGGCTCGGTGCTTGGACCGCTTCTCTAGCTACTGGAGTAGCTCAGGGCTCGGTGCTTGGACCGCTTCTCGAGCTACTGGAGTACCTCAGGGCTCGGTGCTTGGACCGCTTCTCTAGCTACTGGAGTACCTCAGGGCTCAGTGCTTGGACCGCTTCTCTAGCTACTGTAGTGCCTCAGGGCTCAGTGCTTGGACCGCTTCTCTAGCTACTGGAGTACCTCAGGGCTCGGTGCTTGGACCGCTTCTCTAGCTACTGGAGTACCTCAGGGCTCGGTGCTTGGACCGCTTCTCTAGCTACTGGAGTACCTCAGGGCTCGGTGCTTGGACCGCTTCTCTAGCTACTGGAGTACCTCAGGGCTCGGTGCTTGGACCACTTCTCTTTTCTGTCTACATGGCTTCACTAGGCTCTGTCATTCAGAAACATGGCTTTTCATATCACTGCTATGCTGATGACACTCAAATCTACCTCTCATTCAGTCGTGATGATCTGACGATAGCTGCTCGCATCTCAGCATGTCTAGCGGACATTTCTAGCTGGATGAAGGACCATCACCTTCAACTCAATCTTGCCAAGACAGAACTGCTTGTGTTTCCATCAAACCCATCACTTCATCACAATTTCATCATCCAGTTAGGCCATAACAGTCAGAAATCTTGGAGATGTGATCAGCTGACTTTCTCAGACCACATTGATAAAACGGCCCGGTCCTTGATCCAACATCAAGAAGATCAGGCCCTTTCTTTCAGAACATGCTACACAACTCCTTGTTCAGGCTCTTGTTCTGTCCAGAATGGACTATTGCAATTTAAAGCACATCATTTTTTTCTTTGCATTTATGGATTACTTGGGTTGTTACCGAAATCTGGTGAACATTTCATGTCAACTGACGTGTTCAATATTTATTTTACCCGCTGTACGTCATGCTTTCACTGGCTGTGTGTAGTTTGTTTCTAAATGGCAGGATTAGCCTTTGTCATGATAAAATAAAAATACAATTAATACAAATACTTAACTTTTGGTGCCGTTTGGAAATGCTTCATTGGAAAATAAAGCCATACTGTCCCAGAAACTCACTTGAACATGTCAGCGCGATTAAAACTCAAAACAAGTTTAAAACAATTGGAAAATTTAAACAAGATTAAAACTATTGGAATTTGAGCGTAAACACTCGCGCTGTGCATTATGGGATTGATAGAGGCGCGGGGAAAAGTGTTGAGAGCGGCAAAAAATGTTGGGTACGCCGTGACTTCATGCAAATATCGAGCGAAAAATGCCAGGCGATAACCAATCGCTGTGAAAAGTAGAAGATGAAACACAAACAGTGACAATGTACAAGTACCTTTATAAAATTAAAGATGGTTTTAAATACAAATAAATTAAAATATAAAATCGTGACCACACATTAACCATAGTTTTGCCATTTAGCTTCATCATGGCATTTATAAAACTGAGGTCATCAATCGTGATCTCTGCAGCACCCAGATGTCCAAAACAAACCCCCCCCCACACACACCTCTGTAACAAACACGGAGATGCAAATAGGGATTAATATGTTATGATAGTGTTCGGTTCAATGCATTGGATTGGATTCAAAATAGAACAAATCTCGTAAATCACACTTGGATACTGTTAAAATTGCAATTGTTATTGATTTACCTCTAAAAACCTTTTAATAAAATAGCAAAAATGTATATTTACAAGGTATATGTAAACAAAATTGTAATAGGTCAATAAAGCCCTTCTTAATAAATTATATATTATTGTGTTTCAGTAGTGACAAATTTGGGGAGAGGACAAGTATTCCACAACTTTCTGAAAATACATTATGAGAATTAACGGCAGAATTACCGGAAATGTGTAACTTAGATATTAGACGATTAGCATACATATTTGCATATACAATATTTTTTTTAACTTGTTTCCAACTGTTTGAACTGCTGTAGAATTGCCCACAGTCTATATAACGTGTGTATTTGCTGAGCCGGGTAGATTACTTACTATTTGTAGTACTGTTAGATTACTTTTTGACCTAACTCATTTATCACATTTAAGTAGGACAATCATATTCCATAGTGATATAAAAATCCAAAGTGAGAAAATACATACCATTTGTTGTAACAATGTTTTGTACAAACACATTTCAATTTAATTTCCATAGAACGCATTCAAACTGCTTGAAAGGTCTCTTCTTTCTGCATTTATTTTGATTGAAAATACAGTAAAAACAGTAGTATTATTACAATTTAAATGCGCTGTTTTCAATGTAATGTATTCCTGTGATGCGCAGCTGTATTTTCAGCATCATTACTCCAGTCTTCAGTGTCACATGATCTTCAGAAATCATAATAATATGCTGCTCAAGAAACATTTCTGATTATTATCAATGTTGAAAACCGTCGTGCTGCACAATATTTTTGTGGAAATAGAAATCAACGGTAACATTGTGTTTTACTGCGTTGCGTTAAAAGAGCAAAAGATAGTGGGTTCAATTCCCAGGAACACAAACTTATAAAACAAAGAATAGCCTGAATAAAAGCGTCTGCTAAATGCATACATGTAAATTATAAATGTATTTAATGCCGTTTTTGATTAATTTAATGCAGCCTTGACAAAAAAAAAAAAAAAGATTTGTATAAATGTAGCTAAAAAAAAAAAATGTTGTGTGATATTTTTGCCTAATGTCGTAAATTACATTTTTGACTTTTCACGGTGAAAAAGCACAGCCTGGTTCCCAATTGGGCTCCGGCCCCGGTGAAAAAGCACACCCTGGTTCCCAATTGAGCTCCGGTCCCGGTGGAAAAGCTCTGCCTGGTTCCCAATTGGGCTCCGATAGAAAAGCACACCCTGGTTCCCAATTGGGCTCCGGCCCTGGTGAAAAAGCACAGCCTATTTCCCAATTGGGCTCCGGCCCCGGTGGAAAAGCACTGTCTGGTTCCCAATTGGGCTCCGGCCCCGGTGGAAAAGCAGTATCAGTAACGCAGCCAGGTGAGGTATGAATACTTGCGATAGCAGACTGATTCTCATAAAAACAATATTGATATCAAATATTTTAACTAGAAATGTTATTACATATTTATATTATAATTAACATTATTATCAATGTTGAAAACCGTCGTGCTGCACAATATTTTTGTGGAAACAGAAATAGAAATCGTGTAGCATTGTGTTCTACTGCGTACGGTTTAAAAGAGCAAAAGATTGTGGGTTAAATTCCCAGGAACACAAACTGATAAAACAAAGAACAGCCTGAATAAAAGTGTCTGCTAAATGCATACATGTAAATTATAAATGTATTTAATGCCGTTTTTGATTACTTTAATGCAGCCTTGATGAATACAAAAATAAAAAAACAATATTTTTATAAATGTAGCTGAAAAAAAAAAATTGTTGTGTGATATTTTTGCCTAATGTCGAAAATTACATTTTTGACTTTTCACGGTGAAAAAGCACAGCCTGGTTCCCAATTGGGCTCCGGCCCCGGTGAAAAAGCACAGCCTGGTTCCCAATTGGGCTCCGATGGAAAAGCACACCCTGGTTCCCAATTGGGCTCCGATGGAAAAGCACACCCTGGTTCCCAATTGGGCTCCGGCCCTGGTGAGAAAGCACAGCCTATTTCCCAATTGGGCTCTGGCCCCAATGGAAAAGCTCTGCCTGGTTCCCAATTGGGCTCCAGCCCCGGTGGAAAAGCACAGCCTGGTTCCCAATTGGGCTCCTGCCCCAGTGGAAAAGCACAGCCTGGTTCCCAATTGGGCTCCGGCCCCGGTGAAAAAGCACTACCTGGTTCCCAATTGGGCTCCGGCCCCGGTGAAAAAGCACAGCCTGGTTCGCAATTGGGCTCCGGCCCCAGTGGAAAAGCTCTGCCTGGTTCCCAATTGGGCTCCTGCCCCGGTGAAAAAGCACAGCCTGGTTCCCAATTGGGCTCTGGCCTCGGTGAAAAAGCACTGCCTGGTTCCCAATTGGGCTCCGGCCCCGGTGAAAAAGCACTGCCTGGTTCCCAATTGGGCTCCGGCCCTGGTGGAAAAGCACTGCCTGGTTCCCAATTGGGCTCCGGCCGCGGTGGAAAAGCAGTATCAGTAATGCAGCCAGGTGAGGTATGAATACTTGCGATAGCAGACTGATTCTCATAAAAACAATATTGATATCAAATATTTTAACTAGAAATTTTATTACATATTTATCATGAACATGAATGCGCAAAATAAAGTGAGGAAAAATGAACAGATCACTCATTCAAACAGAGAAGATATTAACACCAAACAAACTACTGTATATAAAAAAAACACTAAATATGACAAACAATAAAATAGGATTATGTGAATATTGTTTTAACATGTAATGGTCCTACGCCTTCCACAGACAATATAAATACATTTAGAGCACTTAGTGATTGCTATCGGGATGTGAAGACTTCAAACAGCATAACAAAACATGTTTCTGAACCAAATCCCCTTCCCTGCCTTTAATTTGGAGATTCAATGTGAAAATATTCCTGATGATGCTGTTTAAAGGGGTCATGACATGAGAAATCAAATTTCTTTGTATACTTAATTCATCCTGCAAGTTTCATAGCTTCTCCTCATCATCAACAAAAAAATAATGTAATAACCCTCAGAAAACGGCTCGTTATGCATACGAGAGGCAAGATGATGTCACCTAGCACTAGTCATTTGCATAAACTCCACCTCCTGAGCGACACAGCCGTTAGCGTGTGAACGCCGCTGGGCGGAGCCTAAAGGTGTGTTCACTCCAGACGCTTCTGGAGCTGCCTGGCAGAAGCCCCTCCCATGACGCGAATTCACGTCTGTTGTGTAGTGAATTTCACGCGCGAATGAAGCGTATTTCACGCGCGAATGAAGCGAGTAAACTCAAAATGTTCACGCGTCCAACTACGTGCGAATAGCACGATTTATTCGCTTCATTCCACGTCTTGTGTGAATGCACCTTGACACTTGATCACGCTGAACGCGAGTCAAACGCAACAGAAATGACAATCACTGCTGCAATCTTGTCTACACAGGACACAGTAAACATGTCAGAAGACTGTCGCCAGGACAAGTGCATCGAAAGATTGTTCGCTTTGATGCATTTGGTTTAAACAGCTTGATGGTTTATCGTCCCAGTGTAAGGAACAAGTGGATAGTTTATTTTTAGTTGCACCTAGATCATGTCTGAGGATCATATGTTTGTTCGGAGCAGGTTGTTTTGTAATCGAGTCATGGAGAGTCACAAAGACACATCTGTAGAAAGATGAAGCGGAACTACATCTGACTGCAAACCGAGAGTAAAGGATTTCATAATGCTTTGTCTGGAAATGTTGATACTGTTTACTATGCAGTGATGTTAGCCAATCATAACAGCAGCTGATTACTGACAAGTCTTAAAGGACAAGCCCCTTAAAATAGGGTGACCATACGTTCTCTTTTTGGACCGAAACAATGCATCCGGTTGGGATTTCTAAATCACCTGAAATGTCCAGGATTTGGCTTTTGCTTTCTACAGCCATCATTTATTGTATGCGTGTTTGTATTTAAGCCCCGTGGGACTGTTTCCCGCTCAATTTATGAGCAGCCTGCTCACGCAAACATTCTAATATTGCATAATTTCCACGCATCAGGGAGCCGCTGTCAATTTGCGGAGTATTTAAATCACTTTGGATGCAGCTCGTGTCGGATGCAGGGTTGCCAAATACGCATTTTTTGCACGGTATTGGGCTGATTTTAAACTATTGCGGCGCGGGTTGATTTTCTCCCACGGGTTAAAATATTTCATAAATTACATTTGACTGAAATGCATGTATTGAAACATTTTGTATTCTACCTATGATACAACTGTGGTAGATGTTATGTTGTGTGAACGAGGACCACTGGTAGGATATGGGTATTGCGCATGGGTTACTTTAACCCCCCCCCCTCAAACCCAACAAACAACCCCCCCCCCCCCCCACACACTAAAATATGGTCACCCCACTTAAAAAACAGCTTCGGAGAGAGGGTCAGAATGAGGGTTGAAAATAAAAAATTTTGCATAAAATGTTATAAGTAAACCTCAAGGAGCAACCCATGCCGTGACCCCTTTAATGCTAGGTATGTATTATGGAGATTATGATCAGTGAGGAACGCATCCGCTCCCTGTACTTTGGGCTGGAGGTGGACAAAGAGCAGTTCTCGAAGAGTTTGCTGAGGAGGATCGTGACACTCACCGTGTGAATTCAGGACAAACTCTGAGCTCCGCCTCGGCTCTTAGGCTTCCTTTTTTCATGAAACACTTCCACATCTGCAGAACGAGAGCAAGCCACACTTCAACGGCACATTACAGAAGAATCAATGTGCTGAAGGACGTTACGTGGATACACTGCATGCATCAGACACGATCGGCGCTGGATCGGCAGAGTTTGATCTGTTGTGTTCATACAGTTTCCTTGGAGGTCCGGCCTCACGCGTAACGTCACACAACCCACATCAGACCACAGAGATTAGAACAGAGCGAGGAGGGTAAAGCCATGCACACAAACACCATCGGGAACACAGCCATTTCAATAAAACAATCAGAGGAGCATCATGGGACTTGCTCTACAAGCCTCATAAATATGAAGGTGGATCAGCGGTTACACACAGCATCAGTTAATATAACAGTGATGGAGGTTCAGTCCAACACAAGAATCACATGAGTGTCGCTACAAAGACATAAACAGAGCAGACTCATGCAGGCAGGGGTCACACGCAGCCGTACTCGTACCACAGCGACTGGCCGTCCTCCGAAGGCTCAGGCTCGGCCTCAGCGGGCCGCTCGTCTGAGCGCTTGGCCTTATGGGGAGGGCCGCTAATGCTACTAACGAGAGACGTGTTGAGTGACAGGATGGCCTGGTTTCTAGCGCCGCCCGTCACCGCTGGCTCGCTAAAGATGGAGTCCAGAAAGATGGAGTCTACGGTGAAGGAGGGACCTAGAAAGGCTTGCAGGCTGGACGACTCGGGCTCCTCTACGCGGCAGGGCATGCTAGCGGACTTGGGCAGGGCCTGGGGAGCGGGGCCGTACTCACTCTGGGAGCGGGGGGGTGCGGGGTCCACCAGCACGGGCTGCCGGCTGTCCTTGGAGAGCAGCTCGTGGATGCTGGTGCGGCGGACGGAGCCCTCAGCGGTGGAGATGACGCTGCTGGCACGGGGCAGGCCCGCGGACGAGTCCAGCTGCTCCGACAGTGACGCTGACGAGGCTTTGCTCAGCACCGACAGGCCGGCTCGGGGCGGCGCTGAGCCCTTGGAGCGCGTGCTCTCGGCCTTGCGCAGGCTGGGGCGGCCCGGCAGACCTCGAGCGCCGCTGGAGTCCTTGCCGCTGGCCGAGCGCAGGATGCCTCGGCTCTTCACACGCTCTCTGGACTCCTGCGGCACGGCTCCGGACGCACCAGACGACTGTGCTGAGAGAGCGGCCTGCGCAGGGAGAAGAAAACATTCTTACATATTGGACTGGATGCAATTTCTCTTACAGACATAGATACAGATGTACTCTTTTTTGGTTATTTTAAAGGTGCTGTATGTAGGATTGACCTAGGTATTGCAGTCCAAATTAAAAATATTGGAGATGGTTTTTCACCCAGCCCCTACTCCTTGATGAGAACTCAATTGTATTGGGTTCCTTGACGCACACGCAGGTTGCCAGATTGACGACAGCAACAGGAACTGACCCCTTTCGTTTGGCAGCTTGAAATACGCTGGGTTTTCCGCCAACTGGCAACCCAGGGTGCCGCAATACAATTGGGTAAACTGGCAGTGGGCGGGTTACACAGACCAAAACAGAGAGACATTCCGGCCCAGAACGCACATTTTCAAAGGAGAATAACTGACTAGCATTGTTTTTCAGATACAAGTATGTTAACTTAGCATGTTTCTTAAATATCTGCAAACATATTTTGGTATTTTCATGCTTTAGTAGAGTCAAACATTTACATACAGCACCTTTAAGGCATTTTGTTTTTAATTATTACCTTATATATTAAAAAAATATCTTGTTGCAACATTTTACAAAAATCAAGATTGAATAGCTTTTGTCAAAATCCCATGTTATAAAAGATGAAGTGCTATGCAGGCTATTAAAGACAATATTGGCTTATTAGATGGCAACGCTGACCTAAAATGCTAAATATTTGCCATCTCTCTCTCTCTTCAACTTTGTATCTCAGACCTCAACTATTACCCTATTTAGACCGTTTTTGAAGTAAAGAGTAATGCAAATACAAAACGTATTGAAACACCAGTTCTTTATTTACCCTTACAAGACCCCCCTCCCTCATAAAAACACCTTCGGTAACACTTTATTTCGATAGTCCACTTTACACATTCTACTAAGAGCAAGTAGCTTTGCAACTACATGTCAACTAGCAGTCATTAGGGTATTAGTAGACTGTCTGCTTAACACGCTATTTTGATGGGTTCACAACATACAAACGGAAACTTTGCAAGTATATGTCAACTTATTCTACAAACCCTAAACCTACCATTAAGTCTACTCTGAGAGTCAGTAGACATAGTAGTTGAATGTCCAACGTGGACTATCGAAATAAAGTGTAACCACACTTTCTCATTGGATCTTATGGCGCTTTTCCACTGCATGGTACGGCACGGTACGGTTCACTTTTGGGGTGTTTTCCACTGGGTACTGTACCTGGTACCTGATACTTTTTTAGTACCACTTCGGTCGGGGTTCCAAGCGAGCCGTACCGTTACCAAAACGTGACGTGTAAACTCTGCTGATCACTGATTGGCCGGAGAAAATCGTCATTACTGCATCACTGAACTTGCGACACGAGACCCCACAGAACTATTCACGGCAACCCGTCAAAATAAAAGTCTAAACTAGCCTCGTATCATATACACACAGAACGATTCACGACCACCCGTCAAAATAAAAGTCTAAACTAGCCTCGTATCATATACACACAATACTATTCACGGCAACCCGTCAAAATAAAAGTCTAAACTAGCCTCGTATCATATACACACAGAACTATTCACGGCAACCCGTCAAAATAAAAGTCTAAACTAGCCTCGTATCATATACACACAGAACTATTCACGGCCACCCGTCAAAATAAAAGTCTAAACTAGCCTCGTATCATATACACACAGAACTATTTACGGTAACCCGTCAAAATAAAAGTCTAAACTAGCCTCGTATCATATACACACAGAACTATTTACGGCAACCCGTCAAAATAAAAGTCTAAACTAGCCTCGTATCATATACACACAGAACTATTCACGACCACCCGTCAAAATAAAAAAGTCTAAACTAGCCTCGTATCATATACACACAGAACTATTCACGGCAACCCGTCAAAATAAAAGTCTAAACTAGCCTCGTATCATATACACACAGAACTATTCACGACCACCCGTCAAAATAAAAGTCTAAACTAGCCTCATATCATATACACACAGAACTATTCACGGCAACCCATAAAAATAAAAGTCTAAACTAGCCTCATATCATATACACAAAGAACTATTCATGACAACCCGTCAAAATAAAAGTCTAAACTAGCCTCGTATCATATACACACAGAACTATTCACGGCCACCCGTCAAAATAAAAGTCTAAACTAGCCTCGTATCATATACACACAGAACTATTCACGACAACCCATCAAAATAAAAGTCTAAACTAGCCTCGTATCATATACACACAGAACTATTCACGACAACCCGTCAAAATAAAAGTCTAAACTAGCCTCGTATCATATACACACAGAACTATTCACGACAACCCGTCAAAATAAAAGTCTAAACTAGCCTCATATCATATACACACAGACCTATTCACGACAACCCGTCAAAATGAAATAAAAGTTTAAAACTGAATTTGGTAACATTTCATAGGGCCCTAAACATGTAATTTGTGTTAAACTGATGCTAAATGTTAAATTAAAAATATGAAACATATATTAGACATGCTTTTTATTTAATAAAAATCTATTTAACCATTAAAATTTAGTTCAGAAAAATTTAAACTATCCCAAAAAATTGAAAGAAATTCCTCCGCCCATTCAGTCCTGCTAGATCAAGGTAAACAAACTCGGCTCGCTGTCCTGGAAGGAGACTCGAACCCCAGTACGAATTGTACGGTGTGAAGGAGCGAGGAAAGAGACTGCTGGGACTGCTGCTTATACACACTGGTAATGATGATTGACAGGACCGAGTGATTGGCTCTTGTGTTTGTGTGCATCACCTCTGCTGGCTCGGTGCTCTCCAGGAAAACCTCACTGCGTTTGCCGTCCAGACTCACACTGACGTCACTGCTGTCGCTGCGAGGCCGAGTCGCGCTGCCGTTCATCACACCTGAGAGACACACACACCAGCACAAACCCTCCTCAGTCCTGACTGCATCTCTGCATTTAAACTCTCTAGCAAAATTCCTGCACCTTCGGAAAAAAACAAAACAAACTGCCCAGTCCAAAAACAAACTACTTACAAGACCACATGTTCGAAGACCACAAGTGCATTAAACGTTTCATTACCTGACGGGATGCACTTATTGTGTTGTAAACATGGAAATGGAGTACATCTTGACAGTGACTTATACATTAAGTTGAGATATACACATATATACACAAAAGAGAGAAGAAAGGGGGACACAAAAGCACAGGCTGTAAATGTATGGATGTGGTAGTTGAGGAGAAGGTGAGACAAGTTAAATCCATAGCTTCATGAGCTTTAATAGAAATTATCCATTTGGTGGTGAAAAAAAGAGATTATAGATATAACTGCACTATTAAATAGACCACAATACAATTTACACATTCTACTATACTATTATAGAGCAGAAAGAGCAATAGGTGTGATCATCAATATAAAGAGTCTTCACGCGCATCCGATTAAAGCGTAGTTTTTGGTTGAGTGGTTTCAGAACAGTGTGCCATGCACACATTCTCATGCAGGAAAACCTCTATTATCATAGTCAATATATAGATGAAAACAAAACAAGGAATACTTTGCATTTTAAAATAAACGTCTAAGGGACTAGTTTTACTAAACAGGGGAAATTACCACGAGCGCGCAAATCCAAAACGGCGTGTAAACTTCTGCATGTGATTTACTAACAACACACATGTTAAAGAACACAGACGCAACATCTCATTAACATATCGACCAATGCAATATACCAAGCGCAGCATACATTAGCATAGTCGCAGATAAAGAATAGGACAAGAACCGGAGGCCACAAAATGAAGGTTTGCTGCAAGTTTAGATGGGATTGCGTGACTCCTAGATGAGAGTTGGAGGGTTGGCTTGGCAAACGATATGTTACAACTAAATTAATGCATGAGGAAAAAGTCCTCTCACTTCTACCACACGCTCTCTGTTCTCTCCAACAATAATTGCATTCATTTCAAGCACAATATAGTTTGACGTGCTTCGTTAGGGTGTTAAATAATGGCGTAAATGCCAGTAATGCGTGATTCATTCGAATACTCTCCTTCCATGACTTTTGCATCAGAAAGGGAAACTCCTATAAATGCATATTCAATAAGATCAGATGTGTTTTCACGCCTTTTCAGCACTAAATCTGTCTTTAGTAAAACCTGACAGGACTATTTTAACACCGAGAGATGGTTTGCGCTGGTGCAAGCTGTTAGTAAAACTGGGGTTAATGTCTGTTCTATTACACATTTAATTAGTGGTGCTTCTAATTTGATAAAACACAGTTGAAAATGTGCAAAATAAATATACTCATCTTTGCAGACCTTTGTTTTACTACCAAATTATCTGTTATATCTAATTATTACTAATATTTAACTTACACTGGAAAGGTTTCTGTGACCTATCTCACGATTTATTTCCATACGAATAACAGACTCACTGTCACTTGGAAGCAAGTTCGAGGCTGTTTTATGCATCTGACTCCTTAAAAAGAGCGAGTAAGTGTTTGTGACTCAGACATCACGGCTGTTCTTGTGTGCATTAGACACATAATCTAATGATATCTGATCAAACACAGTGCAAAGTATTAGTGCACATGAGCATTTGAGTCGCCTGGAGTCCTAAGATACCCGAAAGCAGCGTCACAATGAAGCTATAGTCAGTGTAATGCATTCATAAGAGACTGTACTAGACAGAATGATGCAACATGAAGAGCTGGTGTGGGATGAGTCGAAGCAGCAGGAGACGACCTGACGCCGGGTCAACAGATGGCGCGCAGAGACTCACCCCGAGCGCGCTCCTCTGGCGACAGCTGCGTGACGTCTTCGCTGGACACGGCTGCATCTGAAACACACACATGAGACACCAACACTCACTCACACATATTCTGGTTCGGTTCATCTTTACTACTAGTTACAGCACAAATGAACCAATCATGCCTCACGTAATCGCTCAATCTGTGTTTCAATGCCTCATTAAAACGGCTTGCAAACAAAACAGAGCTTTTTGAGAAATATTACACTATGTGTCCCTGGAGCACAAAGTCATAAGCAGCATTTGTAGCAATAGACAACAATACATTTTATGGGTCAAAATGATCATTTTTATTTTATGCCAAAAATCATTAGATATTAAGATCATGTAAATATATCAAAACTTAAAAAATTATTAATATGCATTGCTAAGAACTTCATTTGAACAACTTTAAAGGTGATTTTCTCAATATTCAGATGTTTTTGCACCCTCAGATTCCAGATTTTCAAATATTGTCCAAACCATACATCAATGGAAATATTATTTATTCAGCTTTCAGATGATGCATACATCTAAAATTCACAAAATTTACACTTAAGTCTGGTTTTGTGCTTCAGGGCCACATTCTCATTATATTTGACTTTACCTGTTACTGATGTCTAAATTATTTAATGCTTGTTTAAATATTGTGGCGGGAAGAGCAAACGACAGACACAGTGGGCGTGGCATCAGGCCTCGGAGAGGCTTTTATTTGACATAAAATAATAAAGTAAAAGTGTCCAAGGGGAAAAGTGTCCAAAATAAACAGGGGGATCTGGTGCCCTCGTCGTGCTGCGGGCTTTGTGAAGGAGGGGCAGTGTTCAAGAAGGAAGGGTCCAGGTAAGGGGCGGAGTCCGGCGGCCGCACGCGCTCCCTGCTGAGGTCCGGGCGCGAGGGGCGGTGGCTTATCCAGCGGCTTCGTCTACCTCTTGGCCCACGGCGCTCAACGGGGCTAATCGGCCCGGCATCCTGGCCCGACGGACGTATCACGGGTGCGGATCTCGTCCGGACAGCGGGTCCGGCAGCTCTGGCGGCCTCCCTCTACGCTCCCTTCCTGGACCCACGAGGACACCAGCGTGCATGCACAGGGAAGAGACCAGCCCCCCGAGGAGAGGCGCGCTCGGCATATAACAGCGGCGGTGATGAGGCTTCATTCACGTCAGGTGTGCCTCATCACACGCCGCCAGACCTGCCTGTTTCAGCGCCCCTCCTCTCACACACCCACTCCCGTCGGGAGCCTGGTGAAGGGCGACGTTAAAGGACGGGGTGATGATGATGATAAGGGGGGGAGGCAGCAGACTCGTCACATCATGAAACAAGTTATGACAGAAATTATAATATTTCAACTGCATAATTTAGAAGTTAATTTAAAAACTGCATAATGTGCAATTTACATGTTTGCTTGCATACAATGTTTCAATTTGAGTGTTGATTAATATAATAAAATAAATAGCAATTAAATGTAACTTTAGACTCTTAATTATAACCGTATAGTGATGTAAATAGGCTCCCTATAGTTTAGAGCAGAGGTACATTTAGATCCCATTTTAATTGTAATTGAATTTATTTTAAATAAAAAGTAATTTGTTCAGAAAATCAGTGTTTAATAAAATAAAAACCGTGAGGTTAAAACCGGGTGCGATCCTGAAAAATCACAATTGTTGATTATTTCCTTGAGATTGTAATTGCGATTATTAATAACGGTTATTATGAGCAGATTTATGCCATTGTTTGAAGCTGCAAAAAGGTTAAAACACTATTGCTTTTCTATACATTGAGCCTCAAATGTCAACTATACATCGATTTGGTTTCTCTTTAAACAAAAAAGGTAGTTATGCATGGTATAATAATGTTATACACAATCTAAAATAAAAAATGGTTTACTAAAGCTATATATTTAATTTACAATGACGCAATTTCAAATTACAGTAACATTTTACAGTAAAATTGATATAATCAGGGCTCCAGACTAACACTGAACATGTAATATTACTAGTTGTGTCTCTTAGAAATGCACATTAGCTTGAGTTGGGACTGTACCTTTGTGAAAACTGTAACAGCTTCATCTTTTATGCACAACCAAAAGTACAGCACCTCATTAACATGATAAAAAGCATGGTTTCTAAGGTGTTTGCATTGAAAAACAGGAGCTTAAAAGACATTCAGTCAATTACAAATCCACATCAACTCAGAGAATAACTAACACAATAATGTAAATATATTCCATTGGTCCTTCAACATAATAATACTCTATATGAATATCCTACTTGTAGCTATTGTTACCGCTATTGCTACTACAGTAAAACTGGTAAATGTGTGATTTGTGGATCGAAACGTCTTCTAACTGGATCGCTGTTGCATCGAGTGCTCCGTACGGGATCTCACGGCGTTGTTTAGTGCGTGACCGCGACGGGACGCTGTAATAAACGCTCTAAGGTCCGTGTGGCGCGCAGGTCTTTTATCCAGTGTGTTTGAGTTTGTTAAACCCCGCACTGCAAACACCTCTTAAGCACACAGAATAATGCAAGTGTGCTTTTTAAATTATTTTTGTAATCGTGGCATCCATAATCATAATCGCGATTATAAACTCGATTAATTGCGCAGCCCTAGTAGCGGCACAGGCCTAGTTTTGGTGGAGTGTGTACACGGACCTGTATCGGAGCGGCCGCGGGTCAGGCTCAGGCCGGCATAGTCCATGGATCCAAACTGAGCACCGATGGCCTCGTCTGGAGCTTCGAGATGATCCGTGCTGCTGGACCACTGACCCTCGGACACAGCCATCGTCTGCAGCAGGTCGTTCATGGCTGAGACACACACACACACGCACGCACGCACGGTCAACATGAGTGAACACAGGACACAAGAAAGAGATGAAGGACAGCAAGGCTGAATGCAAGTGATTAGTGCAGCGATGATGATGATGCAGGACACACATGACATTCACACAAGCTAATTCATTATTACTATTACTAACACTGGAAGCCTAGCACACAGTGTGTTAGCAGGGCACCAACTAACCTAAACTATCCATTCACTGTGTGTTAAAAACAAACAACAGTACATATCGAAACATCTATGTTTGATTATTTTCACCCTAATGAAAACAATATAAGACTGAAATCCCTAGTAAAAAAGTTATATATTTAAAATACATTCAGTATAGTTAAAATCTATTAACATATTTACTGACATCACTCGAGACTTACTGACATAACATTTTAATTAAACTTTATTTGGAGTACTACTATTTCTTAATATTAATCGCATCTAACATAAGTTTTTCTTTACAGAATATATCTGTATATATAATATAAATATATAAATGTACATGTAAATATTTTCCAAATATATACTGCATGTGTGTTTATATATACATAATAAATATACACAATACTCATGCATTTATTACGTAAACACACTTTTATTTTAGATGCGATTAATCGGTTGAAAGTACCACTATTAAGCCTAAAATGTGTTTTAATGTCACTATTGATGAGGATTGTATGATCTTTGAATAATATCGGCCTTTAAATGCACGATATTTAAAGTGTACGTGAAGTAAACTTGCAATTGTTCCATTTTAGGACAATCAAATATTAGTTTAGCAGACTTTAAGTACAACTGCAGGGTATTTTTATGAAGTATGTAAATGTATTCGTAGCATGAAATAGTAGTTTTAGTGTATTTATTTTTGTCTATGGTTGTCTGAAAAGATGAATATTAACTGTGTCAGGGTCACAAGAGAAGGAGGACAGTGCTGTGAAGTGACTGGTGATGATGCTTTAGACGGCCACTGCACAGTTAGAGAGTGAAGAAGAGAGTGATGATGAAGATGATCAGATGTCTTACACATAGAGCGGCGGTAGACATCCTTCACTCGGTCTTTCTCCTTGGATCGGTTCCTCATGAACGGAAGCTTTTTCAGTGCTGAGAAGAACATACGCATGTTAGCATGACAACCATTCTGTCACACCGATGCTCATACGTTAACATGATCACTCAGCTGGACGGTTAATGAACACACATGTAGTGAAACGTACGCCACACCGTCTGATGCCAACAGAAAATGAGTATTAAAGGGTGCAATGCTCAAATGAATGTTCTCACGCATAGACGAATGAATAGAGGAGCTTTTAATAGAGAGTGCTCATGAAGCATACCGTTAGAGGAAGCCTGCATTTGGCTTTTCTCAACTCTCTTCCCTTGGCAAAGAAAGCAAGAAAACAAGAGAGAGAGAGAGAGTCAGGCCAGAACAGGCGTGTATACGCAGAAACTAAACGATAAAGATGCTTTGAAGACAACAAGACACTGTGCAGTGCCAAGCTGTGGAAAAACAGTGCTCGCTTTGCCTTCCTTCTGATCCCAACGTTAGGAATGAGTTAATTAATTTTATTTTTAATGAAGATCCAGACTATGTCAGTAAGAACTCAGTCCTTTGTTCACTTCATTTTACCATGGATTCGTTTACAAGCAAGGCACAATTCGACAGGATTCTCAGAAACATTAAAAACTAAAAGACGATTCTGTGCGACCATTGATCTGACAGTAATGTAGCAACACAAGTGGGAGTACCTTTTTTTGATTGCTTGATCACAATTGAGTTTTTAACCTAAATCACTGCAGCGTCCGTTTGTGAAGAATGTACGCAGTCAATCATACACGACTATTAGCCAATCACAGCAGGGAGCGTTTACAATCCTCCACGTCTATTCAAACCGATGGGGGGGGGGGGGGGTTAAAACGAGACAGAAAATAGCCTAAATTATGTACAATCTTAATAACATTACAACATTATAAGTGGACCTCAGAGAACAGTATAAAATAAAAAACAGGAGGCAGTTCATGACCCCTTTAACAAACAAATCGTTGTGGAGGCATATAACGGACTCAAGAGTGACAATCCCTCATTTTAAACCATCAGGTGTACCTCCGACACACACACACACACACCTCTGAGCTGAGCTGGATTCACTCAGGAAATCAAAGAAAGAATCGTCCAGAACCATTGGGTTCAGTACCTAGCTGAGCCTGTCGGAGCGACTGACTGAGTTAATTGCAGGACGGTCAGAGCGCTGCAGGAGGTGTGCTGATACTCACTGCTGCTGCGGTGGGTGAGCGTGTCCTCCAGCGAGTTGGATCCAGAGCCGACGGACGAGCTGTCCTGACTGTCCGGCAGCGGCAGCGTCAGGAACCCCTCGTTGGACTCGGAGTGGGACGGGGTCTGCGTGAGAGAGCGCATGCGCTCACGACTCTTTGGCTTGATGAGCTTCCTCATCTTCAGCGTGATCCAGTTGCCCCTCCTGCAGAAACAGTTACGCTTATTATGTGACCCGTGTCCTGTAAAGCATCTCATGCAGTAATTCGAAACCCCAAAACACTGCAACACATCAGCAGAATGAAATGCTCACAGACATTGCAGATCTGAGGTTTTAAACTCTATGAAATAACTTCAGGCTGTATTGTAACCATGGTTCTCTGAGGGAGGGATCTGACTGAGGCATCTGTGCTCATCCACACTGGCTATGTTTAACATGCACAACTTTTTTTTAGTTTTTCTGGATAAATACACATATAAACCGCTGCGCGTGTTGCTCAATTATCACGCAGGAAAAATGCCCCTCCCTGCTCCCAAAAACAAGGACTGGTGGAACAATGAGGAGAGTTTTCAGTCCTTTCAGTTTCGGGGTTAATTCCAATCGAGTGTTTACATGCACTCTCAATTGTATTAGAAAAGGAATAAACCACTCCCTTCAATATGATTGGACCTCAAGGGGCAGCGTTGAAGACTTCCGTTTTATTCTATGAGACAGTTGTTGCACTTATAATGCTGTTGCAAGCACAAAAATCTGTTCATCTGAAGCTTTGTGCCTGTCCCATCTAAACACACACTCAAAGGCCTCAGTGGGAATAAACCGTGCCATCTGTTCCAAACTAAAGAGAGGAAAATTACACAGAGGGATTTCGACTTTCAAACTACCTAATCCCAGTTTAATCACCTTAGGCAGAAATGCTGAATTTGGGAGTAAGACCAAATTCAAATTGACCAACCTGGAGAAATTGTGCATGCAGCTCAGTGACATGCCTCCAAAAACTCAATGCAATGCCAGTGATTTATACTTCCTATACAAGGAAAGAAGACCAGTGCAGTCTCTGTATAAATGAAATTCTCACAGGTGTGGGTTGTCACTGAATGTACTAAATCAGTTTATAAATGTTCATCTGCATAATGACATTAGCAGTCCATAGAAATGTTTAAGCTCTTATCATGCACTTTCTGGATCCCGTGTGCTGTAGGGAGAGCAAATCCCTCCTGGTGATGAAAGCATCTCTCTCTGAAGGGCATTATATACCTAAGAGGTGTGGTGATGCTATCTGAGATGGTGCTTTCTATCAAAGAGAACAGCCTTTAGACATCTGGGATGGTAATAACGGCAACAGACTGGGCTGCGTTTTCCAAAAGCGCAGTGAACCCAAGTAGATCGTAGAAACCATAGGCATCAACAGTCTTTACGAGGCACTTTGGCTTATGAAGTCTTTGGAAAACACATTAGTGAGGCGGACTAGTGAGCATAATATCTTTTGAGTTGTACTTTTAATGGGAGTGGAATTCTCAGTTGACCCATCAAAGGCCTGTGCTTTGCATGCATTTATCCCTCAGAAACTGATAGACACTTCTCTCCAGTCTTCAAATTAGTTTCCTAATTGTTTGGACATTCTGACAGATTGTAGGCCTAGAGGAGTTCTACTACTACAATACCATCAGCAAATTTTATCAGTTTGCATTTGCCGGGGAGCTCTAATGTTTTGGATGAGCAAAGATGACCAACAGGCAGAAACTCTGTACTAATGTCCGGAGCTTGGAGACAAGCCTGGTGGAGATTACAGAGCTGAATGCTTAACTGTAACCAACTTACAGCATCTTAATATGGTTTTCCTTCATGCTATTTAAGTGAGAGCGGATGAGGTGTAGATTGGTGTTGTACCATTGTCTATTGCTCTGTTTCGGGGGTAGGCAAACTGGTGAATTGGGGAGTGAGGAGCAAATGTAGTCTTTGGCTTGCCTCTCAAAGCATTTCATAATTAAAGAGTTGCGTACTAAGGGCAGTAGTTGCCCAAGCTGCATGTTAAACATTTTAAAGTACCCTGGAGTTAGTTGGTTGCTTGTTAGTGTAGTGTAGCCCAAACAGTAGAGTATGGCGCTAACAATGTCAAGGTCACAGGGTCAGTTCTCATGGACACCATGCACTGAGAAAGACTGAATGCAATGCAAGTTGCTTTGGATAAAAGCATCAGTTAAATGCATAAGTATAAATGGGTGTTCAAGAATCACCCGTGATGTCACTGGGTGTTCCCACAAAATAAACAACATTTGGATTCTTTGCACCTTCCACTTCCAAAGACTTAGCGGAAACAACTTTAGTGATTCCAAACAATATTACTCATATCCGAGGAAACCAAATAACACTTGGACTGAACTTCTGTGGTCCATGGCTTTGCTGTCTGCATCTGACTCCATTTGGCCTTGCTCAGAGTGAGGGAAACGTATGGCACAGCACTGAGCACAGATGTCCCAAAGCATCCAGATCTAGTGGTGTTTCTTTCCCTCAGTGAGAAGAACAGTTGCTTGTTGTCTAATGATTAGCCAAGTAAACCTAAGTCAGCCCTGATGGATCTTTCTCAGATCTGTTGCACCAACTGCGGGTGTAGTCTCCATTCCCAGAATTTAACCGACTACTTACATTGTCGGGGGAAATCTTTTCAAGTTCACAAAAGAGTTTAGATTCTTCATTAATTTCAGGAAAGCCAGGAAGCTCTGGCATATTATGAGCATAGTGCAAAACTATCGCACTTATAGCCTCGAGTGACCAGGCATGGCTAGAGCTGCCGGCCATGTATTGTCTAATCTTAGTGCTGCTTGATGTCTAGCGTTGTGGGGAGTGGTATTCCCGGTCACAACATCCCAGTTGTGTTATAATCAGCCTGCATATCTTGCTTATCCACACTTATCAGGGAGATCAACCAAAGCTGCAATGGGGAGTAAGATGTGAGCTAGTTTCTTAAGCTCCAGCGAGCTGGTCAGTCCAGTCCTTTGATGAAGCAGAGGTTTTGGCTGTTGACCATTCAAAGGGTCTTTGCACATATCCTACATAAAGATCTGTGCAACACTTCAGGTGCAAGTTTGCTGCAACAGCATGGCCTTAGCAATGCCAAACTATGCTGGCAGATCCCTAGAACCATCACGGCTATTCACAAAAACTGAGCTTTGTTTTCAAAGGGTTGCAAAATTAAGATTTGATTCAGTATATATGGTAGAAGGCAGGATACCAGTAACACTGGTGATGATGTGCAGTTTGAAAAGCGTGTAAGTTATGTTGGTGCATGGCACTTGTGTTATCTCTTCGTCTTGTCAGTGCTGTTCATATCTTTGATGTCTGATCCTCTCTGTCACTTTTATATATAGCATTCTGTGTCGAATTCAGACAGTTTGGATGTGGTTTGTGCTCTAGTGCTGTCCCGGCACAAAAACCATGCTTCATTCGGCCCAACGAACAGCAAAATAACACTGAAATCGCTCCATATAAAACCATTTACTCTATGGGAATAGTGAATGAGCAAACAAGTGGTGGACATTGAACAGAGCTTTAGTCATAGTTTAGACACTCTCAATCCAGAAAGCATTGGATTGGACGATATTGTGCTATTGTGATCCAGTGATGTGCGTGAGATGGCGCACTTACCTTCTCGGAGGTGACGGTTCATAAAATTTATACTGATCCATAATCTTCTCCTCAAGTTTCTCTTTCTGTCTCCTCAGCTCATTGAGTTTATCACTGTGTGTGCGAGAGAGACAGAGAGAAGTATGGTAGCATCAAAGTGTATCAGCACACAGGAGGTGATGCAAATTACAGGAGAATAGTTTTAGAAGATATGAGAGTGAAATAACAGGTGTGAGTGAATTAGGCGTGTTGAAATGAGGTGATGTCACACATGTATTGTCTCTGCTCGACGTGGAACAGGTCTTTGCTCTCCATGGTCTGCTCCAGCAGGGTCCGGTTCTGCAGCATGAGCGTCTGGATCTGATCCAGCAAATGCCGGTTTTCTTCCTCTAGGTTCCCCTTCAGCTGACTTAACAACTGCAGGACACATTTCACACAAACACAGTTACACGTCTTTGTGTGCAAACAACTATTTAGTTCACCACGTGAACTCTCGTTATGAGTGAGAGAACCGAGAACAGCGTGCGTTCGTTCTTAAAGAGACAGCGTCCTAATTAACGCGCTAACTGATAATCAAAGAACTTCACTGATCTTAACCGAATATCTTTTTGCTCAGTTATTTCACATTAATGACAAAGAAAAGAACCTATTCTTTGCCATTAAAGTGAAATTACCGAAACTACACATAGAAGAAAATGCTAATTTTAGAAGAAAACTTCAAATGGCACTTAGAAGTTTTTGCATCTGAACTTGTTTTTGTTGTGGTATTTTTTTGTTAAAACCCTAGGCCAAAGCTCCTGAGTGTTCTGTAAGCCCTAACCCCAACCCAAACCCGCGCGTGAGACGGCGAAGCGTGTACCTCGCACTGGTTGGTCAGTTTGGCAGAGGTTATGTCCAGCTGCTGGTACTGCTCCTTGAGTTTGGAGAACTCGGCCTCCAGACGCGTCTGCTCCAGACGGGCCATGTTCAGCTGACTCTTAAGAGTCTTATGATCTGTCTGCAGGAGCTCATTGTCCTTCAGGAGCTGCTGGTACGTGGAGCTCAGCCTGCACACAGGGAAACACGCTCATGAGAGATCGGCCTCAGTCGAGAGAGATACGCTCGGTCACGGTGCCACTCACGTGTGGTGCTCCTCGCTGAGCCTCTGGTACTGTGCGGCCGTGTCCTGATGGCTCTTGCTGTCGGAGACCATCTTCTCTCGCTCAGCTTTGAGTTCTCTCTCTAGCTGCTCCAGCTCGGTCTTCTGCTTGAGCAGCTGATTGTACCTGCGCATACACACGCGCACACACACTCCAGTTAGAAACACTGCATGCGGAGACAGGTGATTATTGTTGCGTCCGCACCTGTGCTCCAGGCCGCGGTGCTGCAGCTCCAGACTCTTATGGCCACTCTTCAGCTCTCCGTGTTTTCCGATCAGATCCTCGTACTCCGCCGCCTGCCTCTCGTGCAGCGCAGACAGCTTCTCGTGGTCGTGCAGCAGCAGATCGTAGACCGTGCGCAGTTCCTCCTTCTCTCGCGTGGCCACGTCCCTCTCGCTCTCTGTGCCGGACTGCTGCGTCTGCAGCTGAGCATTCTGGGACATGAGAGCAGCGCTCCGAGAGTTCAGCGTCGAGTTCTCCACCTGCCAGCACATCATAAACTCGTTTAGCTCAAAGTGCGCTTCTGGTAAATGAGCATCGATTTAAGAGTCTCTCAACTCTCAGGAGCCTGAGAAGCTTTCACGAGGAGAAGCATCTACCCTTTCTGTGATGATGAGTGGACACCAAAAGACAATTTAACACATTACATACAAAGTTAATGCAACTTCACACCGGGTGATACAATACACGCCTCAATCACATCTTCAGAAATGTCAACTTGAGCGGAAAATGATGTGTTTTTCACACTGCGATTTTTAATAGTCCTTTACGATTGTTGCTTGTCAGACTGCAGGAGCATGATGATCAAGTCACACTGTGGGATCTCAGTTTTCATTAAAGCCTGTGTAAAGTCAATTCTGAGAATTGTTTGCAAATACATTATAAATGTTAGAAATGCATTGCTGAAACCATTTTCATGATCAGGATTTTTTGGGCGAGGTTAAATCAGGACTTGATGATGCAAATCATGCCAATCGTAAATGCATAATACCAGGTTGCGATCATTTACAAAACAGCTCGGTGTCCTAATTAAATAAGCTGCTAGATGAAGACAATTAAGAGAGTGCTGCTTTCCCGCGAGTGGGCGTGGCTTCAGCGCCGCCAGTGGACACAGAGTTTTAAAAGCAGAGAATACGGCTTATTTTTTAAATACCGTATTTTATTTACATGGCGGTTTTTTAGCATTCAAATTTGTCTGGGTGGTTAATAAAATTTTTCTGTGGTGTTACAAACTCAGAACACACATTTAATATTGACTTTACACGCACTTTAAATGTCATACTGTACGACAATCAAGACGTGTTAAAAACGGGTGCGTGCAAATAATGAAATAACCAATCGCGTCAAGGGATCCTATCCTTAGCATATCATTAAATGTGCTGGGTCTAGTGAGAAGGCAGCTAGTTAATCCAGTAACATTTATATTTTTCTGAAGATGTTTCGCTAACTTAATATTTCCCCTTATTTTCGCAATATCATGTGCCGTTACCGCATATTTATGTGTATATAGTATCACGTTTACTACACTTCAGTTAGTGTATTAGGAGGCGCTGCTCATGGCTGGCTGGTGTGACTGAGTGGAGGCGGGGCTAATTTGCATATTCATAGATCCGCGCATAGTAAATGAGTCAAGGGTGTAGAGTTACATTCAAGCTATTTTAAGGCATGAGAAAATTATTAATTATTAAGTTGTTTTTTTTACCTTTAATACTTAAGAACATTACATTTATGCATTTAGCAGACGCTTGCGACTTACTCAGGCTATAAATGATTATTATTTTTATGAGTATGCGTGTTCCCGGGGAATTGAACCCACAACCTGCTCTACCACTGAGCCACAGGAACTCGGCATGATTTTCTCAAGAAAAAGCATTTAAATAAGCCTAGGATTATAGGAATCTTTTAGGATTGTCTAAATGAACTGTGTTAAGTGCACACTCGGCAGCTGTGTGAGGAGAGCGACTCTGACCTGTAGCTTGGCGTTCTGTGTTTGTAGCCTGGTGTTGTTCTCCTGTAGAGACGCGGTCTGTCTCTGAAGAGCTAATATCTGCGCCTGTAGATGACTGCTCTGGGACTCCAGCTGCTTCAGCTGTGTACGGAGAGCCTGTTTCTCTGCTTGGAGAGTGGCGTTCTGGACAAACATCGGCAAAGTCAACTACCGTTATGACTTGTTGATAATGATGAGCTGCAGCTGTCGTACAGTACTTACGTTTCTCTCCACCTCTATGAGTCGGTCTTTGACCCTCAGAAGCTCTCGCGTAGCCTCCTGACTCTCCTTCTCCCATTTACTAACACTGTGAGCGTCGTCCCGTCCTCGAGCAGGCGAGCTCTGAGCCGAACACTCCTCCTCCTGACGCTGGCGCAGAGCCTCGTAGTTCTTCTTCACCTAAGGGTGGACAAAATTAGGCTTAATGAACACAATCTAAAGTCCCTGCTGGCCAGCCAAACCAAGCCTAATGCCCAACCGTTTTGAGCTCGTGTCGTAGTTGCTGGTTGAGGTTGGAGGACTCCTGCAGTCGGGCTTCTAGCGCAGCGATCTTCTCCGCTTTGATCTCCAGAGAGGACTTCAGAGCGGACTCCAGTTTACACTCTAGAAGCTTAAACCTGACACGCAAGAAATGCAGGTGACATTATGACTCGTGCAAATTCATGTAGTTACTGAAGTGATGAGGATTTCTTATAGTGACCAAAATTATCACGTTTATCAGTATTATCAGAAAAAGTACTTCGAGTTTTATATTTAAAATCAACAAACAACAAATGAATGTGACCCTGGAGCACAAAACCAGACTTAAGTGTCAATTTTGTGAAATTGAGATTTATACATCATCTGAAAGCTGAATAAATTATATTTCCATTGATGTATGGTTTGGACAATATTTGTAAATCTGGAATCTGAGGGTGCAAAAACATCCAAATATTGAGAAAATCACCTTTAAAGTTGTTCAAATTAAGTTCTTAGCAATGCATATTAATAATAAAAAATACGTTTTGATATATTTACGGTAGATAATATCTTCATGGAACATGATCTTAATATCTAATGATTTTTGGCATAAAAGAAAAATGATAAGTTTGAGCCATACAATGTATTGTTGGCTATTGCTACAAATATAGCTGTGCTGCTTATGACTGCGTCTGTGCTGCAGGGTCACATATTACTTTTTGTTGTTGTTGCATAAACACTAAAACAATGACAAAACCACTGACGTACGGATTTGAGATGACAGCTGTTTATCTAATAACATGTACGAAATGTTTCATAACATGGTAAAAAAACCACACCTTTAAATAAAGAAAAGGGTTAAGTCAAAATGATAATTGATTAATAGATGTTTATTTTATCTGCTCCATAAATGTCTGAACTGCAAAATCCACATAAGCTTGTTTTTCATCTAAATCCACAACAGGGCATGTAAAACGAGTCTGTGTTTAGTCCAGACAGGATCTGCACACAGGCTGAACGTGGGTCTCTGCGAGCTGGGGGCGCTGATAGAGCAGCAGAATTACAGCTGTTAACTGAAAAAAACACTACTTTATTACCTATTACATGAGCGAAGATGAAAACAAAAGGCCATCAAATAGTTTTTGAAGTAGTCTGAATCTTCAGAGGTTCATTCATATAATTAATTAATTCATACATGTGTCCCTGGAGCACTAAAGCGGTCGCTGGGGTATATTTGTAGCAATAGTCAACAATAGATTGTATGGGTAAAAATGATACATTTTTATTTTATGCCAAAAATCATTAGATATTAAGATCATGTTCCATGAAGATATTTTGTACTGTAAATATATAAAACTTAATTATTGATTATTAATATGCATTGCTAAGAACTTAATTTTAACAACTTTAAAGATGATTTTCTCAATATTTAGATGTTTTTGCACCCTCAGATTCCAGATTTTCAAATATTGTCCAAACCATACATCAATGGAAATATTATTTATTCAGCTTTCAGATGATGCATACATCTCAAATTAGAAAATTGACTGGTTTTGTGCTCCAGGGTCATAATTCCCTCAGCACTCTTTTAAAGCCTCCCATGTTTTCACTCAAAATTAATCTACTCCGTGTGCTGTGACTGTTACTGAAAACTGCTTTATGCTGGATAGTATTTATTTATTCTGAGTTGTTCAAATCGTGGTAATCGAATACAGTTTTAATGATAATTATAATATGAAACGTTAATCCTAACCGTGAGGAATTTAATCATGATTTATTGTCCCATCACTAATCCCATGTGTTAATTACCGGTCATCAGAGCTCTCTTCATCCCCCAGAAGCCCCTCTCTATTGAGGCCGATCTTCTCCAGCTCATGGGTCAGCTTCTCCAGGTCATTGTTAATCTGCTGGGTCTTTAATTTTTCATTGACAAGCTCCTGCATCAGGACACATCACAGTAAGAGTCACGCAATCAATGCGCAAGCTAAACGTGTTTGATTAGTTACCTCTCTCAGAGTGACCAAGGTCTTCTTGTCTATGGTTGTTTGTTTGACCAGTTCCTTATTGTCCTTCTCCAAGTCTTTCACGCGACCACACGTGTCTTTAAAAGCGATGACCTCCTTGCCCAACGTGCGGTTCTCCTTCTCGAGATGAGAGATGCGCAGGTTGTCTTCATCGAGTTTGGAGTCCTTGATTTCAGCCTGCTGTCGGAGCCGTTTGTTCTCCTTCTCCAGCTGCTTCTTGTCCTTCTCCAGCTGAGCGTTCTCTAGCTCCAGGGCCGCGTTCTCCTTCGCCAGCTGCTCCAGACCCTTGCTGGAGATCTTCAGCTCCTCCAGGCTCCGCTGCAGGCTCTGGTTCTCCAGCTCCACGTCTTGAAGCTCTCCCTCCAGCTGTTGGAGCTTGCGGCTGCCGCTCTCCAGGGCTTTCTGGAGCCGCTGGTTCTCTGCATCGAGGCTCTGGTAACTAACCTCTAGACGGTCGTTTTTTTTGGATGAAGCCTTCAACAGCTCAAAGCCTTTTTTGAGTTGAGTCCTCTCGCTCTCCAGCTCTTTGTTCTCCAGCTCCAGCTGGGCGGCCTTCGCTCCGGCGGACCGTAAAGACTCCATCATGCGCCGGAGCTCCAGGTTTTCTTCATCCAGCTGAGTGTTTTCCTTCTCTAGGACCTCCAGCTGATAGGACAAGTTCCTCAGACCATCCGCCGCTTTCTTAAGCTTCCTGCTCTCCACTTCCAGCTCGGCATTCTCCTTCTCCAACACCTCCACCTTCCCGCAGGTGATGGCGAGAGCAGCGAGACGCTTCTGCAGACTCTCCTTCTCTCGCTCCAGTCGATGGACCTCCATCTCCAGCTCCTCGGCTCGCTCTCCTTTCTCTTTGTAGTGCTCCAGGTCTTTGCGAAGTTGTTTGCGCTCAAACTCCGTCTTGTTGAGCTTGCTGCTGGTCTCTTTGATGGACTCGTGTAGCACGCGGTTTTCTTTTTCGATGTCTTTGACGCGGGCTTCAGCGCTGACCTGAGAGCGCTGCCTGAGAGAGGCGATGGTCTGGTTTAGATAATCGTTCTCCTGTTCCAGACCCTTGACCTGCGTCACAACCAGACAGAGTGTGCCAGGTAAGAGCGACTGTTCAACAACGTGTCTGGGACTGTTTAAGGCCCTCACTTTTACAATTTTCTTATAAAACCCTTTAACTCTCAAATCAGGGGTGCCCAACCCTGTTGAGATCTACCTTCCAACAGTTCAGCTCCAACACAACCGAACCAACTAATTAGGATCTGAAGGAGCACTTGATAATTACAGACAGGTGTGTTTGATCAGGGTTGAAACTGAACTCTGAAGGACGATCAGATCATGTTCATCTTCCAGTCATGCAGTTCAAGATGATCAGCTAAACTCTTCTTGAAAAACTTGCTAACGAACTTGGAGTGTGCTGAAGCCTTGTTTTGTTGGATTCAGTGGCATGCTGATTTGATCAATACCTCAATTTCCCATATCAGCCATATTGAATTTTGACATAAAATACTGTATTTTATTAATGCATTAATGCATCATTACAAAACTTGGCATGTGTCATCAACACCATACCTCAAAGGTATGACTGGGCAATTTTTTTTATTTTGAATAGAAATATTACCAAACGTTAGATTTAGACAGTTTGACAGCATGCTAATGCTAGCAGTAAAGAGAAAAGACGTGTGATGTGTTCAGCAAAGGACCACAAGTAAAATATATCGCTAGGTGTAGATCACACAGAATGTGCTTTTGCGTTGACAACTTGGGCAGTGGAAATAGGAAAAATGCAAGAAGCTAGGAGTGAACTTCTTTTAACTTGAGCGCAGTGTTTTTAGAAAGTCTCATGCATGAGACATGAGCGCGACAGACAAACACGTCCATGTTTACATGGGAAAAAAACTATGGAAAAGCTGTGCAATCAAAAAAACACCTGTGCTGAACTACTATTGTACGTCTGATATTTCATGTTTGCATCAGACTGAAAGCGTCAGTTGTTTTTACAGAACAGTTATAGATAATAATAGTTTTAATTACCTTGACTTTTGAGAATTTTTAAAAGCATTGTCCTCGTATTATTTCTGCACACATATGTATAAGACAAGGTAGCTGTAGTTTATGCATCTTTTTTTGCAAAGATATCAAACGAGTGGTTTGTTTAACATTTACATCATGTTGACAACTTCATGTGTGCTGCACTTGGAATATAAGTTTCTTTAACTAGAAGGTTAATCTACTTGAATCATGTTGTAGTTACATTTTCAAGTTTATTAGTTAAAAATGGTAAAAATCGAGAATTGGTCAAACGTTCAGAAATGTAAACAAAATATATATTTTTGCAATATATGCTTTTTTTTTTAATTGTAATTGTGTAATTGTGTGTAAATCCGCCCGCATGGACCAATAAGGTCCTCTACTGGTAATCTACAGCCAATGAGCTTTCATGCTCTCTGTGCCGCTAACATTTAAAAAGTCTTGTTTGAGTGTTCACTAACCAGTCTTAACGGCACACACAGAGGTGTGTTTCTAACTGGGAATGTCTAAGCCAGACGGCTCATGCACACATAGGTCATTCGTTTCAGTGGTGGATCAGCATTGTTGGGGGGATAATTATGTCTGTTTCACATGCTTGCTGCAGCATGTCCGTGTATGTCTCAGCAGGATGACTCGCTCTGAGACCACATGCAGTGTTTAGTGTGAGTGCAGCGCACCTGTCTGTCGGAGTTCTGCTGGAGCATCTCCAGGGTTTTCTCCAGCTGTGCCTTCTCCTTCATCAGGTCTGTGCTCAGACTCTCAGCGCTGCGCAGACTCTCTCTGTCTGCGGTCAGCTCTGCCTGCAGCTGCGCAAACACACACCTCTTCATACACTCATCACATCCTCATCAGCTGACAGCGTGACATGACACATGCTCATAACAAGCAATCAAACTCATATGAGCGGCTAATGCTCTGGAAGCAGCTTAACTGAGCCCAAATCAGATTACTCGCTGATGAATATGATCCCGCTCTGAGAGCTCGCTTTCCGTTAAGATCACGCAGCATTTTAACCCATTCAATTAAATCTGCTCTCCTTTCTTTGTGAAGCCACACCAGAATGGACTCTGTTTACCTCCTTACTACTAATCCAGGTCTCATTGTGAATGATTCATCAGCGCACATTATTCTAAAGAAGAAACACGTTTGTCTTCATAATCCTTCATCAGAATATAATCGCTCTAATCTTTACCATTTTTTATTCAGCTGCTTACACACAAAATCTTTACTCGTTACACAGTTTCTGAACGCTGTCACTCAAACAGCAGAAGCACTCACCAAATCTTCCAGACACTAATTCTCTGCCTTTAACTCTGCCTTAAACAGTTTTTGCACACAACACAACGTTCTCTATGCAACATGCTAAAATCTAACAGGAATTTATATTATGGCAAAGGTGTTTGCTTTTGAGATGTGTTTGTGATATTTTTAATGCAGTGCTTCATTTTGGAAGAGATATGAGCGTGCGTGTGAGTGTATGTGTGTGTGTATGTGTGTGAGTGAGTGCGTGTGCGTGAGTGAGTAAGTGTGAGCATGTGTGTGTGTGTGTGTGTGTGTGTGAATTTGAGTGTGTGTGAGTGAGTGTGAATGTGTGTGTGTGTATGTGTGTGAGTGTGTGAGAGTGTGTGATTGTGTGTGTGAGTGTGTGAGAGTGATTGAGTGAGTGAGTGAGTGAGTGTGTGTGTGTGAGTGAGTGTGAGTGTGTGTGAGCGTGCGTGAGCATGTGTGAATGTGTGTGTGAGCGTGCGTGAGTGTGTGTGTGATTGTGTATGAGAGAGAGAGAGTGTGTGTGTGTGTGAGAGTGAGAGTGAGTGTGTGTGTGTGTGTGTGTGTGTGTGTGTGTGTGTGTGTGTGTGAGAGTGTGTGAGTGAGTGAGTGAGTGAGTGAGTGAGTGAGTGAGTGAGTGAGTGAGTGAGTGAGTGAGTGAGTAAGTGTGAGTGTGTGTGTGTGTGTGTGTGTGTGTGTGTATGTGTGAGTGTGGTTCTTGGATTTGTGTGTAAAGATGTTTTTTTTTTTTTTTAAAGAGGCAAAATTTGTAAAACATTTAAGCAGCTGAAAAAAAACTAATATAGAAAAACGTTTGACTCGTCATTCTTCAAAGTCAAGTCCCACAAATAAACATTATGCTTTCAAATATGAGAACTGTGTTGAGAAGCGTATGAACTCTGACCTGCTGGCTGAGTTTCTGGTTGTCTTTCTCCAGTCTGAGGCACGCGCCGCTCTCACTGGACGCCTTCAGCTCCTCCACGCTCTTCAGCAGCATCTGATTCTCCTTCTCCAGCTTCAGCAGCTGACTGGACGTCAGGTCGTTCACCTCGTGACCCAGAGACTTCTGTGGCACTGCACTCACAACACACAACAACTCTCAGTCACGCTTAGAAAACATGCTGAATTTGGGTCAGTTCACCATCTTGGCAAAGCATCATAATCTGGGATTTATCACTAAATGTGCCCCACATGCAGCCGTTGAACGCGGGCTTGAACGTACCTTCAGTGAGCTCGGGTGTGGTTTTGGAGAGCTGCTCCAGTTCCCAGCCCAGATGCAGAGACTCGTCCATGCTCTGTTTCTGGGCCACCGCTAGCATCAGGTTCTCCTCAAGCACCTCGTCCATGCGCTTTCTGTCCATGTCTCGCTCCTGCAACACAACAACATCTGTCAGCACCCCCAATCTGTCCAGAGATATCACACATTTTAATAAAGTAAAAAACACATGCACAACGTCGCTTAAATACAACTAACATTCATTTTACATAAAGCTAAATGTAAAATAAGAAAAAGATGAAAATTCAAATAAACACTGTAACCACGAATGTACTCAGTAATTTGGCAAGGACTGAGAATTGTGTTTTTTATTAAAGACCAGGTCTTATTACAGATAGTTTGATGTGATTATGACAATGACGTGATAGTGAGGTTTGATCTCAGATTTAGAGTTGCTCTCTTTGTATACGTCTTCTGACCAGAATGCCAATGGTATATGATTCACTGTTATATTGTTTGCCTTTCATCATTAGACAGGACAGATAAGAGAGAGGACACGAATGAGATGTTATATAGTGCTGTATTAATGGACTAAACATTTGAGCGCTCTGTGCTCTCTCACCATCTCCATTTCATGGATCTTGTTTTTAAGCTGTAGATTTTCCTTCTCCAGCTCATGATGATTATCAGATCGAGCTCTGAACGAATCCAGCTGATCCTCCAGCATGCTCTTGGTCTCCAGGAGAACCTGATTGTCTTCCTTCAGCTCCTACATAAACACATATAATCAACATCCACAGCATTCAACACACAATCAATAACCTCCACAACATAGCATTCCTCGTGAACACACTCAATCAATAACCTCCACAACATTCCCAGCATTCCCTCGTGAACAGACAAAATAAACAATCTCCAAAACAATCCCAGCATTCCCTCGAGAACACACTCAATCAATAACCTCCACAACATTCCCAGCATTCCCTCGTGAACACACTCAATCAATAACCTCCACAACATTCCCAGCATTCCCTCGTGAACACACTCAATCAATAACCTCCACAACATTCCCAGCATTCCCTCGTGAACACACTCAATCAATAACCTCCACAACATTCCCAGCATTCCCTCGTGAACACACACAATCAACAACCTCCACAACATTCCCAGCATTCCCTCGTGAACACACTCAATCAATAACCTCCACAACATTCCCAGCATTCCCTCGTCAACACACACAATCAACAACCTCCACAACATTCCCTCGTGAACACACACAATCAACAACCTCCACAACATTCCCTCGTGAACACACACAATCAACAACCTCCACAACATTCCCAGCATTCCCTCGTAAACACACACAATCAACAAACTTCACAACATTCCCAGCATTCCCTCGTGAACACACACAATCAATAACCTCCACAACATTCCCAGCATTCCCTCGTGAACACAATCAATAACCTCCACAACATTCCCAGCATTCCCTCGTGAACACACTCAATCAATAACCTCCACAACATTCGTGAACACACTCAATCAATAACCTCCACAACATTCCCAGCATTCCCTCGTGAACACACAATCAATAACCTCCACAACATTCACTGTGAACACACACAATCAACAACCTCCACAACATTCCCAGCATTCCCTCGTGAACACACACAATCAACAACCTCCACAACATTCCCAGCATTCCCTCGTGAACACACACAATCAATAACCTCCACAACATTCCCAGCATTCCCTTGTGAACACACACAATCAACAACCTCCACAACATTCCCAGCATTCCCTCGTGAACACACTCAATCAACAACCTCCACAACATTCCCAGCATTCCCTCATCAACACACACAATCAACAACCTCCACAACATTCCCAGCATTCCCTCGTGAACACACACAATCAACAACCTCCACAACATTCCCATCATTCCCTCGTGAACACACACAATCAACAACCTCCACAACATTCCCAGCATTCCTCGTGAACACACAATCAACAACCTCCACAACATTCCCAGCATTCCCTCGTGAACACACACAATCAATAACCTCCACAACATTCCCAGCATTCCCTCGTGAACACACTCAATCAATAACCTCCACAACATTACCAGCATTCCCTTGTCAACACACACAATCAACAACCTCCACAACATTCCAAGCATTCCCTCGTGAACACACAATCAACAACCTCCACAACATTCCCAGCATTACCTCGTGAACACACAATCAACAACCTCCACAACATTCCCATCATTCCCTCGTGAACACACACAATCAACAACCTCCACAACATTCCCAGCATTCCCTCGTGAACACACACAATCAACAACCTCCACAACATTCCCAGCATTCCCTCGTGAACACACACAATCAATAACCTCCACAACATTCCCTGTGAAAAAAAACACAATCAACAACCTCCACAACATTCCCAGCATTCCCTCGTGAACACACTCAATCAACAACCTCCACAACATTCCCAGCATTCCCTCATGAACACACAATCAACAACCTCCACAACATTCCCAGCATTACCTCGTGAACACAATCAACAACCTCCACAACATTCCCAGCATTACCTCGTGAACACAATCAACAACCTCCACAACATTCCCAGCATTCCCTCATGAACACACTCAATCAACAACCTCCACAACATTCCCAGCATTCCCTCGTGAACACACACAATCAATAACCTCCACAACATTCCCAGCATTCCCTCGTGAACACACACAATCAACAACCTCCACAACATTCCCAGCATTCCCTCGTGAACACACTCAATCAACAACCTCCACAACATTCCCAGCATTCCCTCATGAACACACTCAATCAATAACCTCCACAACATTCCCAGCATTCCCTCGTGAACACACACAATCAACAACCTCCACAACATTCCCAGCATTCCCTCGTGAACACACTCAATCAACAACCTCCACAACATTCCCAGCATTCCCTCATGAACACACTCAATCAATAACATCCACAACATTCCCAGCATTCCCTCGTGAACACACTCAATCAACAACCTCCACAACATTCCCTCGTGAACACACAGTCAACAACCTCCACAACATTCCCAGCATTCCCTCGTGAACACACACAATCAACAACATCCACAACATTCCCAACATTCCCTCTTGAACACACACAATCAATAACCTCCACAACATTCATTCGTGAACACACACAATCAATAACCTCCACAACATTCCCAGCATTCCCTCGTGAACACACTCAATCAATAACTTCCACAACATTACCAGCATTCCCTCCTGAACACACACAATCAATAACCTCCACAACATTCCCAGAATTCCACACGTAGTCACCTCCACTCTGGTCCTGTAGAACTCAATGTCATGGAGTTTCTCTTTGTAGCGTATCACTTCACTCTCCAGTTTGTCCACTCTGCCGGCTTTCTCTCGAAACGCGTCCAGCTCGTCACGATACGCCCGCAGCGACCGCGCATCACACAGCAACTGCAGGTTCTGACAAACACAAAGCAAAGACGAATGTCTCAGCAAGTGAGACTCTTATTCTTCTTGACACCTGTGTCTTTCTACAATGAAGTTCAATTTTTGGAATAGACAAAAATGAAAAATCGACAACTCTTTGGACAGTCCAAAGAATATTAATCTGCTCCATAAACGTCAGCATGTCTGCATCTTAAAACAGTCGACATTTCATATGTTGCTCATCAGTCACAGTGAAAAACAACAACTATGAATTTCTATTGGAAATGCCACAACACTGCAGTATATGGTTGTAAGAACTGCAGATCTCTATGGTTGGTTTTAACCACATATATATTTGATTTACAATATGCAGAATTATGACACTTATAGTGTATCTATATACTTATATATATAGATATTCATACAGGCTCTGAGAACAGGTTTGGGAAACAAATTTGAGATTCTTGTATTCCACAGAATGAGGGTAAATGACAACAGAGTATCATCTCTGAGGGTTTATTTATCCCTATTTGATGCCATGGATCAGACAGTGATACAGCGGCATCTGTAAATACACGTGTGATGATCGGCTGAGCTATTACTGGCTGTGTAAAGCTGTGGCGTGTAAGTAGTTAAAGGAATTACTGTAATCATTACACATCAGGACTCGCAATTAAGATGGCAGATTTAGTTAAGCTCAGTGTTTTTCAGTCAATGGTGATGATGTAGAGATGCCTCACATCCTGCTGCAGTCTCTTGACCTCTGTCTCCATGTGCTCCAGCTCCTGTCTGCAGTCCAGCAGCTGCTCGGTCTTCTCCTCTCTAAAACACAGAGCCATGAAAGCAGTTAGTCTGCAGAAGCGGGTAAGACTGCTGGTTAGTGACGGGCCGCTGTGAGGTTATCCGGCATCACCTGAGCTTCAGTAACGTGACGCTGTCGTCACTGAAGCTGTGATGATCCTACGGTGAAAATATCCGATCACTCACACCGAAAGCAGTTATCGTAAATGAAATAATCACAGATAATAGTTTTGATGTACTCTGTCTGACTGAAACCTGGCTTAAAACAAATGATTATTTTGGTCTAAATGAATCTACTCCACCAAGCTACTGTTATAAGCACGAGCCTCGTCAGACTGGTCGTGGCGGCGGTGTCGCAACAATATATAGTGATATTCTCAATGTTACTCAGAAAACAGGATACAGGTTTGACTCATTCGAAATACTTATGCTCAATGTTAAACTGTCAGATAAGCAAAATAAATCTGTCCTATCCCTTGCTCTGGCTACTGTGTACAGACCGCCAGGGCCATATACATATTTTCTAAAAGAATTTGCAGATTTCCTCTCAGACCTATTGGTTAATGTGGATAAAGCACTAATTGTTGGAGATTTTAACATTCATGTTGATAATACAAATGATGCGTTAGGACTTGCGTTTACTGACCTAATAAACTCTTTTGGTGTCAAGCAAAATGTCACCGGGCCGACACATCGTTTTAATCATACGCTAGATTTAATAATATCGCATGGAATTGATCTAACTGATATAGATATCATACCTCAAAGTGATGATGTTACTGACCATTTCCTTGTATCGTGCATGCTGCATATTACTGATATTAACTATATGGCTCCGCGTTTATCGCCCAGGCAGAATTATTATTCCAGCCACTAAAGACAGATTCACAAATAACCTGCCTGATTTATCTCAACTGCTCTGTGTACCCATAAATACAGATGAACTAGACACAATTACTAGCAACATAGTAACTATCTTCTCTAATACATTAGAAACTGTTGCCCCCATCAAATTAAAAAAGGTCAGAGAAAAACGTGCGGCGCCATGGTACAGCAGTTATACCCATTCTCTCAAGAAAGAAACTCGTATTCTTGAGCGCAAATGGAGAAAAACTAACTTGGAAGTCTTTAGAATTGTGTGGAAAAACAGTATGTCCAGCTATAGACAGGCTCTAAAAACTGCAAGAACCGAGTATATCCGCAAACTCATAGATAATCACCAAAACAATCCAAGGTTTTTATTTAGCACAGTGGCTAGATTAACAAATAAACAGATGTCACCCGATCTAAATATTCCCTCACAGTTTAATAGTAATGACTTTATGAATTTCTTTACTGATAAAATAAATAATATCAGAAATACAATAACAAATGTAGATCCTACAGCGTCTAGTACTTCAGCTTCATTCATCGCACCCAAAGAAATACTGCAGTGCTTTACAACGATAGGACAGGATGAGCTTATTACCTGTAGCAGAAGAACCGCTTCTCAATATTATTAACTCCTCGTTATCTTTAGGTCACGTCCCAAAACCATTTAAGCTGGCAGTTATTAAGCCTCTTATTAAGAAACCAAAATTAGATCCTTGTGAACTGGCAAATTACAGGCCCATTTCAAATCTTCCGTTTATGTCAAAAATATTAGAAAAAGTAGTGTCTGCTCAATTGTGCTCCTTCTTGCTAAAAAATGATTTCTATGAAGAATTTCAGTCAGGTTTCAGGCCCCGTCATAGCACAGAAACTGCACTTGTTAAAATTACAAATGACTTGCTTCTTGCGTCAGACCAAGGCAGCACCTCGTTGCTAGTTTTACTTGATCTTAGTGCTGTGTTCGACACTATAGATCATGACATACTGATAGATCGATTACAAAACTATACAGGTATTCAAGGGCAGGCTCTAAGATGGTTTAGATCCTACCTGTCCGATCGCTACCACTTTGTTTATTTAAGCGGGGAGTCATCTCAATTATCACCAGTAAAGTATGGAGTACCACAAGGATCTGTCCTAGGTCCTCTATTATTTTCATTATATATGTTGCCCCTTGGTAATATTATTAGAAAATACGGGATTAGTTTCCATTGTTATGCTGATGATACTCAACTATATATCTCAACAAAACCAGATGAAACTTCTAAACTATCTAAGCTAACAGAGTGTGTTAAAAATATAAAAGATTGGATGACCAGTAATTTTCTCCTATTAAATTCAGATAAGACCGAGATATTACTTATTGGACCTAAAAACAGTACACAGAATCTCTTGGATTACAATTTGCAACTAGACGGATGTACAGCCCTGACCGTCAGCGGAGTCTAGGACACATAGATGAGCCCCAGAGACAGATCTCCAGTGAGGACCTCGTCACCTAGACAGCCATCGGGGAAAAGACCCCTGGAAGCAGTGGACCACTTACACTCTGACTTTGCTGCAGTTGGAACAAACTACTGATTCGTCTGGCTGGAGGGGAACTGGCCCCCCGACTAAGCCTGGTTTCTCCCAAGGTTTTTTCTCCATTCTGTCACTGATGGAGTTTTCGTTCCTTGCCGCTGTCGCCTCTGGCTTGCTTAGTTGGGGACACTTCACTTGCAGCACAATCATCGACTTGATTGCACAGATATTATTTAAACTGAACTACGCTGGACAATGCCATTACTAAATTCAATAATGAAATGCATTCAGCTGATAAATTGAGTGTTAAATCCTGTCATTTTACATTATTGACACAATTTGCCTATTTTGATATTGTGCAGTGCTTTGTTACAATTTGTATTGTTAAAAGCGCTATATAAATAAAGGTGACTTGACTTGAAACTTCTAATAATTAACTTTACTGGAGACCAGATGAGAGCTGTGACTTCGTCTGATAAACTGCGCAGGAACAAAATGAATCTCGTTCAAGATCAGAGGGGAAGTGGAGCAGTGCGATTCTTTTATGGCACACGGATTAAAATAGACTGTCCTCTTTTACCCTGCAGTGAAAGAACAGAAGCAAGGTAAAGAGCTGTGGCCTCATTGAAGATGTGCAGAATCATCCAGAGCGCTTCAGCATGCATACAGGACAGTGCTCCTCTAACAAAGCCACCGCAGCCGCACACCTTCAGTGTGTTTAATGCTGGGAAACTCTCTCATCCGCTCACAAATGACTAGTTTGAGATGAGGGTTGGGAATCGAAAATCAATTCCAGAATCAGATACTTAAGGTCAGGAATCGGATATCAATTCCTATGCGCGCATATTTTATTTTTAGGCGGTGAAAAGGGGCTGTTAAAAATGTATTTGAGCGAGTCATTGAATCATTCATTCAAGAGATTCATTCAAAAACACCGATTCATCCAGTAACGAAATGAGTCAATCTTGAGCGAGTCACAATCATTAATTCAACAGATTCAATCAAAAACACTGATTCATCCAGTAGCGAAATGAGTCAATCTTGAGCGAGTCACTGAATCATTAATTCAACAGATTCAATCAAAAACACTGATTCATCCAGTAATGAAACGAGTCAATCTTGAGTGAGCCATTGAATCATTCATTCAAGAGATTCATTCAAAAACACTGATTCATCCAGTAATGAAACGAGTCAATCTTGAGTGAGTCATTGAATCATTCATTCAAGAGATTCATTCAAAAACACTGATTCATCCAGTAATGAAATGAGTCAATCTTGAGCGAGTCATTGAATCACTAATTCAAGAGATTCAATCAAAAACACTGATTCATCAAGTAATGAAATGAGTCAATCTTGAGCAAGTCACTGAATCATTAATTCAAGAGATTCAATCAAAAACACTGATTCATCCAGTAACGAAACGAGTCAACCTTGAGCGAGTCATTAAATCATTCTTTCAAGAGATTCAATCAAAAACACTGATTCATTCAGTAACGAAACGAGTCAATCTTGAGTGAGTCATTAAATCATTCTTTCAAGAGATTCAATCAAAAACACTGATTCATCCAGTAAATTAAACGAGTCAATCTTGAGTGAGTCACTGAATCATTCATTCAAGAGATTCATTCAAAAACACTGATTCATCCAGTAATGAAACGAGTCAATCTTGAGTGAGTCATTGAATCATTAATTCAAGAAATTCAATCAAAAACACTGATTCATCCAGTAATGAAACGAGTCAATCTTTAAAGAGTCACTGAATCATTAATTCAAGAGATTCATTCAAAAAAACTGATTCATCCAGTAACGAAACGAGTCAATCTTGAGCGAGTCATTGAATCATTCATTCAAGATATTCATTCAAAAACACTGATTCATCCAGTAATGAAACGAGTCAATCTTGAGTGAGCCATTGAATCATTCATTCAAGAGATTCATTCAAAAACACTGATTCATCCAGTAATGAAACGAGTCAATCTTGAGTGAGTCATTGAATCATCCATTCAAGAGATTTATTCAAAAACACTGATTCATCCAGTAATGAAACGAGTCAATCTTGAGCGAGTCATTGAATCATTCATTCAAGAGATTCATTCAAAAACACTGATTCATCCAGTAATGAAATGAGTCAATCTTGAGCGAGTCATTGAATCATTCATTCAAGAGATTCATTCAAAAACACTGATTCATCCAGTAATGAAATGAGTCAATCTTGAGCGAGTCATTGAATCATCCATTCAAGAGATTCAATCAAAAACACTGATTCATCCAGTAACGAAACGAGTCAATCTTGAGCGAGTCATTAAATCATTCTTTCAAGAGATTCAATCAAAAACACTGATTCATCCAGTAAATTAAACGAGTCAATCTTGAGTGAGTCACTGAATCATTAATTTAAGAGATTCATTCAAAACCACTGATTCATCCAGTAATGAAACGAGTCAATCTCGAGTGAGTCATTGAATCATTAATTCAAGAAATTCAATCAAAAACACTGATTCATCCAGTAATGAAACGAGTCAATCTTTAACGAGTCACTGAATCATTAATTCAAGAGATTCATTCAAAAAAACTGATTCATCCAGTAATGAAACGAGTCAATCTTGAGCGAGTCATTGAATCATTCATTCAAGAGATTCAATCAAAAACACTGATTCATTCAGTAACGAAACGAGTCAATCTTGAGTGAGTCATTAAATCATTCTTTCAAGAGATTCAATCAAAAACACTGATTCATCCAGTAAATTAAACGAGTCAATCTTGAGTGAGTCACTGAATCATTCATTCAAGAGATTCATTCAAAAACACTGATTCGTCCAGTAACGAAACGAGTCAATCTTGAGCGAGTCATTGAATCATTAATTCAAGAGATTCAATCAAAAACACTGATTCATCCAGTAATGAAACGAGTCAATCTTGAGTGAGTCACTGAATCATTCATTCAAGAGATTCATTCAAAAACACTGATTCATCCAGTAATGAAATGAGTCAATCTTGAGCGAGTCATTGAATCATTCATTCAAGAGATTCAATCAAAAACACTGATTCATCCAGTAACGAAACGAGTCAATCTTGAGCGAGTCATTGAATCATTCATTCAAGAGATTCAATCAAAAACACTGATTCATCCAGTAACGAAACGAGTCAATCTTGAGCGAGTCATTGAATCATCCATTCAAGAGATTCAATCAAAAACACTGATTCATCCAGTAACGAAACGAGTCAATCTTGAGCGAGTCATTGAATCATTCATTCAAGAGATTCAATCAAAAACACTGATTCATCCAGTAATGAAACGAGTCAATCTTGAGCGAGTCACTGAATCATTCATTCAAGAGATTCATTCAAAAACACTGATTCATCCAGTAATGAAACGAGTCAATCTTGAGTGAGTCATTGAATCATTAATTCAAGAAATTCAATCAAAAACACTGATTCATCCAGTAATGAAACGAGTCAATCTTGAATGAGTCATTGAATCATTCATTCAAAAACACTGATTCATCCAGTAATGAAACGAGTCAATCTTTAACGAGTCACTGAATCATTAATTCAAGAGATTCATTCAAAAACACTGATTCATCCAGTAATGAAACGAGTCAATCTTGAGTGAGTCATTGAATCATTCATTCAAGATATTCATTCAAAAACACTGATTCATCCAGTAATGAAACGAGTCAATCTTGAGCGAGTCATTGAATCATTCATTCAAGAGATTCATTCAAAAACACTGATTCATCCAGTAATGATACGAGGCAATCTTGAGCGAGTCATTGAATCATCCATTCAAGAGATTCATTCAACAACACTGATTCATCCAGTAATGGAACGAGTCAATCTTGAGCGAGTCATTGAATCATTCATTCAAGAGATTCATTCAAAAACATTGATTCATCCAGTAATGATACGAGTCAATCTTGAGCGAGTCATTGAATCATTCATTCAAGAGATTCATTCAAAAACACTGATTCATCCAGTAATGATACGAGGCAATCTTGAGCGAGTCATTGAATCATCCATTCAAGAGATTCATTCAACAACACTGATTCATCCAGTAATGGAACGAGTCAATCTTGAGCGAGTCATTGAATCATTCATTCAAGAGATTCATTCAAAAACAATGATTCATCCAGTAATGATACGAGTCAATCTTGAGTGAGTCATTGAATCATTCATTCAAGATATTCATTCAAAAACACTGATTCATCCAGTAATGAAACGAGTCAATCTTGAGTGAGTCACTGAATCATTAATTCAAGAGATTGATTCAAAAACACTGATTCATCTAGTAATTAAACAGTTTTTATGTAACCAGCTGATTTTTGTTCACTGTATTCAGCAGTAATTATATGTTTTGCAAAAAGAGACGCAGAATAAATATGTTTGATATCTAAATGTCTGACTTAATTTTGTTTAACCACGTTGGAATGAAAACAGGGAATCCATAAGAATCGGACCTGATAAACTGATTAAATGATACACAACCTTACTTGAGACACAAATGATTATTCTGTTTTTAGATCTGATGTCACTCTGTAGAAATGTCCTGAGCTCGTAAACAGGTAATTATCTTATAAACAAATCAATCAAACGTTTCGTGATTTTTCCAGCTCTGTTCACATGTTGTGCTAATCAGTGAGGCTCGGCTCAATGCAGAAGTACACACGCAGAGGGAGAATAACAGAAATAGAGGAAGAGACTACGGTTATGGGATTATGTCGTGTCAGATAGCATCTCTTTATAAGTACAGTACCTCAATGTAAATGATTCACCAGGGCTTTTGTTAAAGAGTTACCAGCACGTCAAAGCAGCTGTAAAGATAACACTAGTAACGTGTCTGTTTCTCAAGCTCTCCAGGTATCTGAGGTAGATGCTAGTCTGAGAGAACATCAGCAAACACACACACACACACACTCAGACACAGTGTCAAACACACACACACACACACACACACACACACACACTCATCAGTCACACACACATACACACTCAGTGTCAGAAACACACACACCAGACACACACACAGTGTCAGAAACACACATACACAAACACAAAGTGTCAGAAACACACATACACACACACACACCGTGTCAGAAACACACACACACACACACACACACACACACACACACACACACACACACACACACAGTGTCAGAAACATACACACAAACACACCAGACACACACATCAGAAACACACACTCAAACACACGCACACAGTGTCAGAAACACACATACAGTGTCAGAAACACATATACACACAAACACACACACAAAGTGTCAGAAACACACATACACACACACACACACAGTGTCAGAAACACACACACACACACACACACAGTGTCACACACATATACACACACACACACACACACACACAGTTTTAGACACACACACATACACGTCAAAACACAGATACACACACACACACACATATACATAGAAACACACACATACACACACACACACACACACACACACACACACACACACACACACACACACACACACACACACACACACACACACACACACACACACACACACACACACACACACACACACACACAGTGTCAGAACACACACACACACAGTGTCAGAACACACACACATACACACACACACACACACATCAGAAACACACACACACACACACACACAGAAAGACACATACACACACACACACACAGTGTCAGAAACACACACACACACACACACACACACACACACACACACACACACACACACACACATCAGAAACACACACTCTCTCACACACACACACACGAGACACACACACACACACAACATACAACACACACACAGTTAGAAACACACACACACACACACACACACACACACACACACACACACACACACACACACACACACAGGACACGGACACACACACACACACACACACACACAACACACACACACACCAGACACATACACACTCTCTCACACACACACACACACACACACACACTTCTCTCTCTCTCACACACACACACAGACACATACACACACTCTCACACACACACACATACATTCTCTCTCTCACACACACACACACACACACACACACATACACACACACACACACACACACCAGACACATACACACACTCTCTCTCTCACACACACACACCAGACACATACACACACACTCTCTCTCTCACCCACACACTCACACCAGACACATACACTCTCTCTCACACACACACAACACTATTGTGAAGAACTGAAAATAAAAATAACTCATTTTTGAAAATGTGCTCATTGTGACTCATTTTGCCAGCACAGTTCACATTTATTGTTTGAATTTGGTCATAACATGTTCATAAATTGAAAGCGGAGACATTGCTTCATATCAGAAGTAACAGAGCACAAAGATTACTGTGATTACTGGATTGTGCTCTGAGAGACTGATTCTTGGGATTCAATGTCTGTTCATCAGAATGAAAAACGGTTGAAATCCAGTTATTGATCTGGTCAACCGCTTTATTAAAATAGCATTTATGTTAATGATCTTGAATGTGTATGATGCATGTCAGCCTGCGGTCAGAGAGTCACACGGTCAATAATTAACCACATCACACCCACAGCAGCAGCGAGTGTGTGTGTGTGTGTGTGTGTGTGCGTGTGTGTGTGTGTGTGTGCGTGCATGCAAGTGTGTGTGTGTTACCTCAGCGTGTTGGTCTCTCTCGTCAACCAGGCGCTTGAGGTTAAAGGTCAGCTGTCTGAAGACGGTGTCTTTATCGTGCAGGACAGACTCGCTCTCCTCCACACACTGAAGGTCAAGCACGTTCTCCTGGTTATGGGTCACCTGCACACACACACACACACACACACACACAGAGGGTCAGAGGTCAGGGGTCGATGAGCTGCGCTCGTGATGTCATGTGACACACCTCCTGAATGTGAGCGGCGATGGCTGCCTGCGTGTCAAAGTCCAGCATCTGGATCCGGTCGATGTATTCCTCCTTACTGTTACACTGAGACACACACACACACACACACACACACACACACACACAGAGAGAGATAGAGAGAGAGAGAGAGAGAGAGAGAGAGATGAGCAACTCAGTCTGTCATGAGGTCACATGAACCGTGTGTGTGTGTGTGTGTGTGTGTTTGTGTGAGAGCGTGTAAGTGTGTCTGTGTGAGTGAGTGAGTGAGTGAGTGAGTGAGTGAGTGAGTGAGTGAGTGAGTGAGTGAGTGTGTGTGTGTGTGTGTGTGAGAGTGAGTGAGTGAGTGTGTGAGAGAGTGTGTGTGTGTGTGTGTGTGTGTGAGTGAGAGTGTGTGAGAGAGTGTGTGTGTGTGTGTGAGTGTGTGAGAGTGAGTGAGTGTGTGTGTGTGTGTGTGTGAGAGTGAGTGAGAGAGAGTGTGTGAGTGAGTGAGTGAGTGAGTGAGTGAGTGAGAGTGTGTGAGAGTGTGTGAGAGTGTGTGAGAGTGTGTGAGAGTGAGTGAGAGTGAGTGAGTGTGTGTGTGTGAGAGAGTGTGTGTGTGTCACCTGTACAGCACAGCCCAGCAGCAGCAGCAGGATCTTCCTCATCTCCTCCAGTCCTTGCTCTGAAAACACACACATCCAGATCAACACACACGCTGAGCTCTGATCACACACACTCACAGACGAGCTCTTTATCCCTCAAACACTGACGTATGAACTAACATCACAGCTAATGCAGAGCTCACACCCGCAAGTGTGTAACGTCCGGTCTCTGATCCATCGTGTAATGTGAACACAGCAGCGACTGAGAGTCCTGCAGTGTGAGCCCGGCACAATGTGAAGCCAGAGCTGGAGGTGGACACTTCACTGTGTGTGTGTCGTGTGTTTCTTACAGGAAACGCAATGAGTGCCTGAGTACTTCCTGTGCATGACTTCCTTTGACGGACACATGCAGATCCACACAGTGACATCATTACACGGACTGCTGAGCTGTACCATAATTCAGCTCTTTCTGAGTGCACTATACGATGCCATCGTCCATCCTACTGGTGATGTGCACATGTGTTAACTGAGTTAAGAGAGAGCGAGGCGAGACGTACCGCTCAGAGGGGTCCGGCCCAGCACCAGCACGTCAGGAAGTGACATCACCACCAGCTGCTGCAGCGTCTCCTGGAACACAGCAGAGAGTCAGGAGCAAGCCTCACACACACACACTTCCCTCCTGGACCTGAGAGGAAGCACCACGCACGCAACACACGAGATGGAGACGGTCCCGACTGTGATTCTCAGACACACACTCAATCACTCACACACTCAATCACTCACTCACTCACACACACACACACACACACACGCACACACACACGCTCACACACACACACACACACACACACTCAATCACTCACTCACACACACACACACACGCTCACACTCACACACTCACACACACATTTTAAATACCATTTAAAATTAGAGGCAACCACTGCATTTGAATTATGATCCAAACAAAGATGCATGAGCAGTTTATAATCTAAAGTAACAGAATGGTCTGACTTCAGTTTTGTGAAACTACTGTAAACAAAGCAGCTGCACTTATGAACAGCAATGATACAGTGTTTCCTTGGTTACCGCTGTAAACAAAGCAGCGCTGCACTTATGAACAGCAATGATTAGGGGTCGACCGATTATCGGCCTGGCCGATTATCGGCGCCGATATTAAGCATTTTACCGATTATCGATATCGGCCATTTTAAAAACAGATTTGCCGATAATTTTTTTTTTTTATGCAAACAAACATACTATTTACAGGTGACATTATTTATTGGTGAATAAATAATACAGGTGAAACTATTTAATGTTTAAATGCACTTTTGGCTCGATGCAGCCTGTCTGAGCTCAACACTCTGTGAGAGTGAGGCGATGTCTCAATCTCTGAGAGCAATCTCCCCACCGCTCATCTGATATGTAGAGAGTCACGAGTCCGACCAATCAACGGAAAACTGAAGGCAGTCTCACACGAGCACATGCTAACTGGAGCTGCCTCCGTGATCACGCATCAGTTGTCTCTCAAAGGTAAAGCAGCAGCAGATGTTGCTGAAGTTGCAAAACACCTCAATATAACCCATGATGTCCGATGCGAAAATGCGGCGGAATCGCGGAATCCAGTCATATAATGGAATTTACCGTATAGCAGCGAATGTCACGGAATGTGTCAAGTTTGGATGAATTAATCAAAAGTAGGTCAGTACACTTAAATCGACTCGCGCTATGGACTAGTATCTATTAATATTAAGCCGCAAAAACACTTTAAATATGAATCCTGCATGTTCTGCATCTCTGTTAATGAATGACACAGACGTGCATTTACTGCACACACACATACTGAAGCGCACGTGACGCTCGCAGTGACTTCAGCGTCTGCCGTCTCACTAAATGAGGACATAAATACATGAACAACATCCCCAGAACTGCTGGCAGAGTCACTTCACGAGCATTTGACCGTTTCATTTGAGTAAAACGATCGTCATATCATATATACATAGGCTACAGAAACCTAAAAGGTCCTCATGGAAACCTGTCAAAATATAAGTTCGGTTTAGCCGAATATATTACTGTATACGTAATACAACTACAACAATTATTACAACTTTTGTTGAGAATAATCACACATTACGCTAAATACGTTTACTTTAAGTTTTACAAAATGTTTACAGAATGCTTCTGGGTGATCTCTGTACTTATGTTATTATTAATATTTTTAATATTACTGTTTATTTAATGTTGTTGTTATTAACAGTTTTCAGAATTAAAGACATGTTTAAAAGCATTTAAATAACGTTTTTTTTGTCAGAGCTCTTGTTATTATTAATTTTGGCATTCATTTTCATTTTTACACCAGACACGTATATCGGTTCAAAATATCGGTTATCGGTCTACTTGATCTGTAATAATCGGTATCGGTATCGGCCCTGAAAAACACATATCGGTCGACCCCTAGCAATGATACAGTGTTTCCTCGGTTACCGCTGTAAACAAAGCAGCGCTGCACTTATGAACAGCACTGATACAGTGTTTCCTTGGTTACCGTTGTAAACAAAACAGCGCTACACGTATGAACAGCAATGATACAGTGTTTCCTCGGTTACCGCTGTAAACAAAGCAGCGCTGCACTTATGAACAGCACTGATACAGTGTTTCCTTGGTTACCGTTGTAAACAAAACAGCGCTACACTTATGAACAGCAATGATACAGTGTTTCCTCGGTTACCGCTGTAAACAAAGCAGCGCTGCACTTATGAACAGCACTGATACAGTGTTTCCTTGGTTACCGTTGTAAACAAAACAGCGCTACACTTATGAACAGCAATGATACAGTGTTTCCTTAGTTACCGCTGTAAACAAAGCAGCGCTGCACTTATGAACAGCAATGATACAGTGTTTCCTTGGTTACCGCTGTAAACAAAGCAGCGCTACACTTATGAACAGCAATGATACAGTGTTTCCTTAGTTACCGCTGTAAACAAAGCAGCGCTGCACTTATGAACAGCAATGATACAGTGTTTCCTTGGTTACCGCTGTAAACAAAGCAGCGCTACACTTATGAACAGCAATGATACAGTGTTTCCTCGGTTACCGTTGTAAACAAAACAGCGCTACACTTATGAACTTTTAAATGCATTATACAGAGGCAAGATGAAAATAAAAAATACAAATGTAAACTTTTCTAAAGACAGTAAGTTCCCCTCAGACATACATTCATATAAACTCCTAACCCTGACTGAATGGCGATTCGTTTAGCATCTCAACCGATTTGAATCGTCACATAACATAATCGATTTTCAACCGGCTCGCGGTTAATCGTTACATCCCTAACAAAGACCGAAACACAAAGAGGCTCACGAGCATCCCGATCGCATGTGAGAACTGCAGAGAGTCAAGCGCAGACTTTCAGGATCCACACCTGTATTTCAGTGCAGGACTGAATCCAAACAAGCACCGATCACCACAGCAATGTGTAAGAAAACACATCTGCACAGACTCCCTCAGACAGAGCGGCAGAAGAAGACTGAAGCGAGCGCTCACCTGATAGCAGGACTTGATCTGCTGCACGAGGATGGACAGGTTCTGGATGCGCAGCGTCGGGTCGCGGTTGACCTTCCTGTGGGCTCTCTGGACGCTGCTCTTTGGGTTTCTGTCAGAACAAACCACATGGACGTTAAACCAGTGCAATTAATCAAAATTACACTTTCGATTTTAATTTCAGCCTCCGACGATTAAACGATTAAATGATTGTTGCGCCCCCTTTCCAGCGGTGTGCTTTCACTCCTCCATAAATGCCCAGTTTCACGTGTAAATCATACAATGTGACTTTTGCTAAATGGGACGTGCTTGGGTTATTAAAGTTGATTAGATTTATTAATGTTTTTATAGCACGAATGAGAGCTTGTGAGGACGCACACGCTCAGGACATGTGAAGTCAATGTTTAGAGTAAACTGCGCGACTAAATGCTCAAATAATAAACGCCAAAATGTGGCGCTTAGTGATTATTCACATAAACCCCTGATGGTGATGTAATAAGCGAACGTTAACAGTTAAGAAAGAAAATTAATGCATATTAGGAAATTGGATCCATGCGGCTCTTAAAGTGACAGCGGCCTAATATTCCTGCTGTGACTGTGTGCTTATTAATATTAATCAAACAAGTAAATACAAAGACTTATAGGTTTAACAAGAAACTAAAGAGGTTTAACTCTGACACATAATTGTGTTAAATAATCATGATTACAATATTGACCAAAATAATCGTGATTATGATTTTGGCCATACATTAATTCTGCCAGCCAGCAGCTCACACGTTCACCTGTCTACTGAGCAGTGTAATTATATTATATTTATACGTTTTTATTTACAAATATATTTGATCTTTGCGACAGGAACATTTGAAATAAGCTGCGCTTGACAGAGCTGTAATTTAACAGCACAGATTCATACTCTAGATGTCTAAACACGGTCACTTAAATGACTTCTCGTTAAATTTGGGAAGTTTACATCAGACTCTAAAATGATTGGGCAGTCGCTGACGTCCACAAGCTACAGCAGAAGTGAAGTGTGTTTGCTTTTAATTACTCTACAGGTGTAATTAAACCAGTGTAATATGAGGAACATGTTATACTGGGAAGAGGAAGACACTAAACTGGGTCACAACCTGACTACATTTGGTTAAAAAGGCAGCTTATCATGGAAAATGGACACGAACGAACGAAGATTTGTAACTCAAACCGTTGCAGTCTGTCAGTCATATAATGACAGTCAATGGGACTCACGGCTTAGAGAGAGAAATAAACATACACAGACAAAACCAAACTAAACCCTGCGGCTCGTAACGATACATTGAGGTCTAAAGACACGAAACGATGGGTGTGTGCATGTGAGTGAGTGTGTGAGAAGAGAGAGAGAGTGTGTGTGTGTGTGCACGTGAGTATGTGTGTGTGTGTCCAATAATAAGCAACATTCACACTCACTGAAACAGCATATGAACAGCTGCGATCACTCACACACACACACACACACACACACACACACACACACACACACACACACACACACACTAATGTCATTAACAGCACTGTTCCATCAGTCAATACACACACTGAAACACAGCCCCGAGCACTAGTGACTAACCTACTTCTGACAGACTGAACACACACACACACACACACACACGTGCGTGCTATGTATTGTCTATGTTATTGTCGTGTTTATTGACGTTATGAAGTATACCCTGTGTGATGTGGACTAGCAGAATCTGAATGACCCCAAGTCCAATATATGAGGGCAATAATGCCCTGTATGTGCATCCGCCTGGTTAAATAACATCAGCACAATTACAGACGCTTTATTGTAGGACTATTGCACCCAGTCCATGTACATGTAACAGCTATACTGATTCATACTAGGGGTCGACCGATATGGGTTTTTCAGGGCCGATACCGATACCGATTATTACAGATCAAGTAGACCGATAACCGATATTTTGAACCGATATACGTGTCTGGTGTAAAAATGAAAATGAATGCCAAAATTAATAATAACAAGAGCTCTGACAAAAAACGTTCTTTAAATGCTTTTAAACATGTCTTTAATTCTGAAAACTGTTAATAACAACAACATTAAATAAACAGTAATATTAATAATAACATAAGTACAGAGATCACCCAGAAGCATTCTGTAAACATTTTGTAAAACTTAAAGTAAACGTATTTAGCGTATTGTGTGATTATTCTCAACAAAAGTTGTAATAATTGTTGTAGTTGTATTACGATAATAGTAATATATTCGGCTAAACCGAACTTATATTTTGACAGGTTGCCATGAGGACCTTTTAAGTTTCTGTAGCCTATGTATATATGATATGACGATCGTTTTACTCAAATGAAACGGTCAAATGCTCATGAAGTGACTCTGCGAGCAGTTCTGGGGATGTCGTTCATATATTTATGTCCTCATTTAGTGAGACGGCAGACGCTGAAGTCACCGCGAGCAGCACGCGCTTCAGTATGTATGTGTGCAGTAAATGAAACCGCACGTCTGTGTCATTCATTAACAGAGATGCAGAACATGCAGGATTCATATTTAAAGTGTTTTTGCGGCTTAATATTTATAGATACTAGTCCATAGCGCGAGTCGATTTAAGTGTACTGACCTACTTTTGATTAATTAATCTAAACTTCGACACATTCCGTGACATTCCGCGTTATACGGTAAATTCCATTATATGACTGCATTCCGCGATTCCGCCCGCATTTTCTGCATCGCGGACATCATGGGTTATATTGAGGTGTTTTGCAACTTCAGCAACGTCTGCTGCTGCTTTACCTTTGAGAGACAACTGATGCGTGATCATGGAGGCAGCTCCAGTTAGCAAGTGCTTTCGGTGTGAGACTGCCTTCAGTTTTCCGCGTTGATTGGTCGGACTCGTGACTCTCTACATATCAGATGAGCGGTGGGCGGAGATTGCTCTCAGAGATTGAGAGATCGCCTCACTCTCACAGAGTGTTGAGCTCAGACAGGCTGCATCCAGCCAAATAGTGCATTTAAACATTAAATAGTTTCACCTGTATTATTTATTCACCAATAAATAATGTCACCTGTAAATAGTATGTTTGTTTGTATAAAAAAAAAAAAAAAAGATAAAAAAAAAATATTATCGGCAAATCTGTTTTTAAAATGGCCGATATCGATAATCGGTAAAATGCTTAATATCGGCGCCGATAATCGGCCAGGCCGATAATCGGTCGACCCCTAATTCATACATCAGCTTGACAAACAAGAATGTGTGTTAATATTCATGCATTTCTAGTTATGTTTTAGACACAATATTTCCAGTCAAAGACCTGTTAATCGAATCAATCAGTGTTTTAACTAATCGGTTGAACGAATGATTCAACGACTCACTCATTAAAACAGCGACTTGCTGCCACATATTCATAGTTTTAGTTTAATATTTAAAGCATTTCATTTTTTCTTACATTCAATAATAGATAGAATAAGTGGTCTTAAAATAACTTGAGGTGGCAAATATCTTAATGAAAAGTTAATGTCTGTCAGTGTTGTGAACTGAAACCTAAAGCAGCACAAACATCATCTGATTATCATCACAGACGATACGGAGATATGATTCATCTGTCGGCTCATGATCTATAATCTAGAGAAGCGCTGACGTGATATAAACTCTCGCCAATAATCACGAGCAGTCTTTACTTTGTTTAAAGCAGTCTTTTCACAGCAGCGAGACCTCAGTGTCACTATGGTTATTATCACTATGGATGGTTATTGATTCACGCTCGCATTTAAATGGTTTAATATTTTGTTGGCTATGACAGGAATCACGAAAGCCTCTGATTGGCTGCTGTGATCATGTGATCAGCAGACCTCTCTGTGATTGGCTGTTCAACGCTGCACAAACTGACTGAGAGCAGTACTCCTGAATGTAAATATAGTGGAGTAATCTACACTCTTGTATTAGTTAATCCTGTATTTGTGGTTATTATTCGGAGCAGCGCAGCTCTGTGAGTGTGAAGCGTCCACATCACGAACACAACGCATCTCTGCTGTTATTCACACGACTGCAGATCAGCATCCACTGAATGAGCCGACTGTAGATGCACATGCACAGAGCCACCGAACAATCACGCATCTGTGTGTGTGTGAATGTGTGTGAGAGAGTGTGAGTGTGTGTGTGTGAGAGAGAGTGAGTGTGTGTGTGTGAGAGAGAGAGAGATTGTGTGTGTGTGTGTGTGTGTGTGCGTGCGTGTGTGAGAGAGTGAGTGCATGTGTGTGAGTGCGTGAGAGAGAGAGTGTGTGTGTGTGTGTGTGTGTGTGTGAGAGAGTGAGTGAGTGTGTGTGTGAGAGAGATTGTGTGTGTGAGTGTGTGAGCATACGTGTGTGTGTGTGAGTGTGAGAGAGTGAGTGCATGTGTGTGTGTGTGTGTGTGTGTGTGTGTGTGTGTGTGTGTGTGTGTGTGTGTGTGTGAGAGAGTGAGTGAGTGTGAGAGAGAGAGTGAGTGTGTGAGAGAGAGTGAGTGTGTGTGTGTGAGAGAGAGAGAGATTGTGTGTGTGATAGTGCTGGGCGGTATACCGGTTCATACCGAATACCGGTGTTTATTTTTCTTATGATATGAATTTTTTAAATACCGCAATACCTGTGTCATTTAAATAATGTTTGAAACGCGACAGTGTTAGAGAGGGGTCTATTTTCACTATTGCATTTTGGCGAGGATACAGCTGTATGTGTTACTAAGTGTCAAAGTTCCGAAACTGAAGCACTAGTAGAATGTGATGAGAGAGAAGAAGTCATCCACAACAAATATCCACCGTCCGCTGCCATCAGCTCCCGCGGCTCTCACACACAACAATTCTCCGTCGATATGATGGATTCCCGTCAATTGCAGGGTTCCCGCCT
>CM050429.1:24299700-24452200 GCA_027564155.1 Gymnocypris eckloni scoliostomus | reverse complement strand
GCCCAGCGGAGAGACCGTCTTCACCTACACACACACACACACACACACACACACACAGATGAAGCGCCGCAGCACGCCATCGCGACACGACATGGATCAGCGCGGGCACCCACCCAGCACACCAGCGGAGACAGCAGAAAATCCTCCAACAAAGGCGTGAACACCTCCTGCTCCATCTTGTCCGGGAATAACGTGTGGAGAACCGAGTGTTTATGAAGCCGCTCTCATTCTATCCCTCCGCGTCCAGCCGCCGGAGACCAATCCCTTCATCCCCAGCCGCTGTTTTCCGTTAGACTGGCGTGACGCGTCGCGACTCGCGAGTGCGCGTGAGTGGAACAAAGCGCCGCGTGTCCTGCACACTACCGAGGGCACTGATTTACTGCGCTCCACTTCCGCTGCGCACCGCACTACACTACAGAGACTGCACTGTAGTGTGCAAAACCATCTCATATCTAGTTATCATAAATACATATTATATAAATACAGTACATGTCTTTAAATCATTCAGAACATGCTGCACGCGCACAATGGGTACAGCAGGACACATGCAGGGTTCCTAGTGTATTAGTGCGCCATTGAGAACACGCCCACTGCTGCTCCCTTAGCAGGCAGCATCCGCACTGTATGGAAACAACCACACTCTCCCTGAATGATCAGCACACTGCGTTTAAGACACAGACATGGTGTGAATTCACTATTTAAATAGCAATTTTTGTTTATATTTGTGCGCGTGCAATACTCCATCAGTGAATATGAGAAAACACTGAAGGATAGATAACTGATGATGAGCAGATAGCACTATATGTTAGATCATAGTGACATCTCGTGGTCATGCAACTAGATTTATTCACTAATCTAGTGCGTGTCTGCGTATAAAAATGCGAATATCGTCTCAATATTTTTGTGCGTGTGTCGCATTGAGATTATCACACTTCAATTAATATAGTTTGATAGATGAAAACAGCAAATGGAAGAAAAAGACTAAGTCAAACCAAAATGCATTTAAACATCTTTCCACATTATCACAGTTTATTCGCCATAGTTCAGAAAGAGGTAATAAAATATGACAAGAATTGTCAGTTTTAAACAAATTGATCTTGATAATGTCAGATAACTTTGATAAAAAGTTATGTAATGAATTCGGTTGAATGCTGCTAAATTTAAGAACACAATTAGATAAAACCAATTTAGCTCAAATTACCAAGCAATGCTTCATTTAGTTCAGTCTGTGTGTAAAAAGATCACATTCCCTGATAGCACACTTACATCTATTTGAGGTCTGCAAGACATATTTTTTGGGTGTTTGCTCATCTGCAATACATCTATAGGATGTCAAATAGACATATATTAGATGGCTTTAAAATGTTAATGATTTAGAAAGTGTGTAAAACTGACATCTTACAGACGTCTACCAGACGTTTGTAGACAGCAGATGCTTTCCAGATCAAGAGATCTTTAATAGACATCTGGCAGAAGTACTGTGCTATCTGGGTTAGCAATTAAAGAAAAAACACCAATGACATATGGGTACAGTCATTTCATACACTTCAAAACAGAGGTGGAAATACCATTTTTAAGTACATTAATTTCTTTGTTGGCACAGATTGGAAGTGCCTTTTTATCTTCTAAAGATGGGGTGCCAGTACTTTTGTCCATATAATGAATGTACAAGCCGTTAGTGTTTGGTGATGAGCTTGTGTCTCATTTAAAGTCACACCAGAGGTGTTCAGCTGCTTTCTGCAGACCAGTCAAGTTCTTCCACACTGACTGAATCATCATTTCTCTTTGATCCTTGTCTTATACACAGAGACACTGTCATGTTAGGATAGAAAAGAGTCCTGTCCAAACTGTTGCTATACAATTAGATTCCCTAGAATATCATTATATGCTTAAACATTAAGATTTACACTCACGGAAATGACTAAAGTAGTCAAACCTTTCATTAGAAGGGGTGCCAATACTTTTGGCAATATAGTGTGTGTATAGCTATATGTATATGTATATATATATATATATATATATTTAATAAAGAGCAGGGGCGAAACTAAGTACCACTTTTCAGAAAAACGTAATTTTAAAAGATAATGTTTTAGACAGAGATATATTTTTGCTGTGGTCAATAACTCACAAGGGTGGTCTATCAATACCAAGGGGTATTTTTTTACAAACTTCAGTATAATTTCACTTTGAACATAAGTTGTACATTGTTACTTTTGACCCTGTCTGTTGGATTGAAAGTAACACAACAATACAAGCTAGATTTACATTTCACTTCTGTTTATACCCTGTATAATTTATTATGTGACGAATAAAGAAACCTTGAGATGTATTGTGTTACTTTTGTTTTTTTTGTTTTTTTTATATACCTGACCTTGTTAATATGTAACTGCAAAGATATTTTGCCCTTCATCTTTGAAAATAATTATTAAAATTGCATTTTTACATTTACAGTTTCATCAAAAATAAGACAGTACACACTAGAATTGTTTAGATTGTTTATTGGCAATGTCAATTCATTTTATAAAACATTTTTTTCAACAATAGACAGTAATAAACATGTTTTAATAAATGCTGCAATCAGGACTGTCGCCCCCTCACTTGGACTATCCCACCCCCCCCCACTCAAGATGAGATTTGATTTATTAAATATAATGGTTTATTTAAAAAGCACAGTTGCCAAATGAATGGGCTTTCTAGCATTAATTTGATGCTACTATAGCAAAAATTTAGGAGAGTCCGTTTCACAGTCGCATTTTAATTGTTACATCTGACACACAAACTCAACTAAATGCAGGCATTATGCAGCACTACTGACTAAGCTAAAGCTATGATGACATAATATTTTAATGTTTAATAGAGGGCTAGATTCTCGTAGTTAGTTGATTATTTTGCTGTATTGTTTGTTGCTGTTCAATTTGTTAAACTTAAAATGATGCATCTGTTAAATGGGCCGCGACGAATGTGTTATGTCAGGGAATCGGTCGCAATAAGCTTGTGTTTCATTGTAAAACAGACACAATTAAGTATTTCTGGTGGTTGTGGTGGTATCACTTGTCTGTAGTAGACTGTATTTGTGGTAAAACTGTTGCCATAAGACATGTTATTTCCTGATGTTTTTTTAAAACATATTATTTAATGCTGTAACACATCCTAAAGTTTGCCTCGCCAGAGATAAGTAAATCAGGTTTAAATGTCAGGAGTTTCTGTCAGGACAAAAGTAATAACATTGAGACAGATCTATATTAAGACCTAATTAAGAGACCCCAAACAGCTCACAACTCTCATCAGCTATTAATTATGATCATATATTTAATCCGTTTACCAGACTACGGATGACATGAGTTGGCACAAATTAAAAACTTTTTGAACCCATCTTCTGCTCCGCAATGATTAGTTAGATATGTTGGAGAAAACATTTCTGACCACCAGACATCACTAATGCACAATGTGTTAAAAGCTTCGAGTAATGAACCATTTTTCACCACAATTTGATGAAAGCCTCAAACAGTTCAGTAAAGCCTCGGTTTTCCATTACTAGTGAAAACACAAGGAATCTAGGAGCTGGGGTCTGTTCTTCGTGCCTCGCTTAATACATCTTGTCACGGGCAATCAGGAGAAAATAAGGTAAGATCCAAGTGCAGTTTGTTTGATTTAAAAATACTCAAAAACAGATCAAAACATAAAAAAGAATGGTTCAAGGCACAGGGAAGTGAAAACCCTGGAAGATGGCCAGGGTGGGGCCGGAGGGACAAACCAGGGAGGCTCTGGCCAAACAGGAGACTTGAATGGGGCTGGCAGGACAGGGAGCTTGAGCATGGGTGGAGTTGGCAGGGCGAGGAGCTTAGGAGGTGCCGGCAGGGAAAAGAGCTTGGGTGGCGTTGGCAGGGCAAGGAGCTTGGGAGGCTCTGGAGCGGACTCTGTGAGTTCCTGGACTGGAGCGGGCTCAGAGTTGGACTCTGAGAGTTCCCGGACTGGCGCGGGCTCTGAGACGGACTCTGAGAGTTCCCGGACTGGAGCGGACTCTGAGAGTTCCCGGAATGGAGCAGGCTCTGGAGCGGACTCTGTGAGTTCCCAGACTGGAGCGGGCTCTGGAGCGGACTCTGTGGTCTTCCGGGCTGGAGCGGGCTCTGGACCGGATTCTGTGCGTTCCCGGACTGGAGCGGGCTCTGAAACGGACTCTGTGAGTTCCCGGACTGGAGCGGGCTCTGGAGCGGACTCTGTGGTCTTCCGGGCTGGAGCGGGCTCTGGACCGGATTCTGTGCGTTCCCGGACTGGAGCGGGCTCTGAAACGGACTCTGAGAGTTCCCGGACTGGAGCGGGCTCTGAGACGGACTCTGAGAGTTCCCAGACTGGAGCGGGCTCTGAGACGGACTCTGAGAGTTCCCTGATTGGAGCGGACTCTGTGAGTTCCCGGACTGGAGCAGGCTCTGAAACGGACTCTGAGAGTTCCCAGACTGGAGCGGGCTCTGGAGCGGACTCTGTGAGTTCCCAGACTGGAGCGGGCTCTGGAGCGGTCTCTGTGGTCTCCCGGACTGGAGCGGGCTCTGAGACGGACTCTGAGAGTTCCCAGACTGGAGCGGGCTCTGAAACGGACTCTGAGAGTTCCTGGACTGGAGCGGGCTCTGGAGCGGACTCTGTGAGTTCCCGGACTGGAGCGGGCTCTGGACCGGACTCTGTGGTCTCCCGGACTGGAGCGGGCTCTGAGACGGACTCTGAGAGTTCCCGGACTGAAGCGGGCTCTGAGACGGACTCTGAGAGTTCCCGGACTGGAGCGGGCTCTGGGGCGGACTCTGTGGTCTCCTGGACTGGAGCAGGCTCTGGGGCGGACTCTGAGAGTTTCCGGACTGGAGCGGGCTCTGAAACGGACTCTGAGAGTTCCCGGACTGGAGCAGGCTCTGGAGCAGACTAGTGTTGTTTTTGACGGCCTTCTTTGTGTGAAGCTGTCATTTTAGTTTTTATTAGTTTTAGTCACATTCATACTCTTTTTAGTCTAGTCAAGTTTCAGGCAACTAAAAGCATTTTAGTCTTATTTTAGTCATAATTATCCATGACTATTTTTGTCTAGATTTAGTCAACGAAAACTGATTACATTTAGTCTTAAAATTTTATTTTAGTCTCTTTTTAGTAATGTAATTCTATTTAACCCAGTCAATATAGTATAGGTACCTAGTAGTATAGACACACACACACATTAACCCACTTTACACTCGCTCACAAACAAATATACACACACACACGCTAGTCACACATGTTTGTCCGATTAGCCCTGATCATCAGCTGATTTTGAACAATAAATTGATTTTATTGTCTGATACCGATTGTTGGCTAATACATCGGTGCATCTCTAATATATATATATAAATATAAATCAATATATATAGATAGATAGATAGATAGATAGATAGATAGATAGATAGATGATATGTAATATATTATTCTAATATGGTTCTTATGTTTATTATAATAAAAATAATATAATATATTAATTGGCGTATATAATAGTTATCTCTATAAATTATAAAACACTATTATGACATAGTAATGTTTATTATATTATACAACGAAAGAAAAGGAATCTAGGAGATCGGGTAGCATAACAGTTAGACACAAACAATAATAATTACCGGTGAAGTACTGAACAAAACATGGAGTATTAATGAAGAGTTAATTAACAAAAACAGATAACTCAAAAATTGCATTTTTTTATTGAGCATTCCAATTAATCTCAATCAAACTGCAGTTGGGTTATTTTGACCCAATGGGTTATTTTATCAAAAGGACAGTTAACTAAGACAATAACAACATGATAAAGTAATAAAAAACTTTTATTTGTTTTTGCAGATTAACTTTTCAAATACTAATGCAAACGAGGGACTGATGACTTGATAAATCAAACACAGGTGAACTGAATGACATAATCAGGGCAACTAATGAAAACTAGGTCAAAGGAATAAAACTAACACAGAAAACCACAGACATGTAGTACTGTTGTCTTTGACATCAAGTAAAGCATAAAAGCAGAGCTCTTTCTGGAACTCAACAAAATCTTCCTCCGAGATTCTGAAAGCAACGATATGAAAACCAAGGTGAGTTTTTGGCACCGAGACCTGCTGAATAACTTTGTCTTTAAAATACATTGAGAATACAACATGCACAGTATATGGGTGCAGACTATTAACTTTAGCTGCTTGTTAATTTAAGTTCATGGCAATGCTGAGAAGTCTGCTGCTTCTTTTCATCGTGCTCTCCATGGGAAATGCAGAAGGTAAACAAGACATTTATTTGTATAAACCCTCATTATTCCATTTTAAAAGCTTGTTCTGCCAAACCTTTGGCATTTTGTAGCTTTATGGAGGGGGATAGTGAGAAATATACAGTATTTTATTGACTAGTATTTGCATGAGTAATAATGTGAATATTACAAGACTAACACATACAAAAATAATGTATTTTATTATGTGATCATGCTTTTATTGTTAGTTAGCTGTTTTTTTGACGTAGTCAAAATAACCCAACTGCTGTTTGATTGAGATTAATTGGAGTGCACAAGGAAAAAATGATTTCTGATAATTGTTGAAAACGGTGTTCTGTTTTTGCAAATTAACTCTTCATATGTTGGCCTGCTGGATATAGGTGTTACAGCTGGGAAATGCCTCTTTGGATGGACAAATTTTGGAAGTCAATGCTACAAGTTCTTCCCTCAGTCGACTAACTGGATCACAGCACAGGTAAAGTGTTACAACAAGGCCGTTTTATTATATTTTTTAAAGTAAAACTTCTTTTTTTGAAAACTATACCGAGTAACTAATCAATCAGAGCAGATTTTGTTAAATGACTAAAAATGTAATGGACATGTTTTGCTAAAGACTGTTTTGTATTTTTAATTGTCTCTTTAGAGAAACTGTCTCGGCAAGCAAATCTCGCATCTGTGCACAATGAACTGGAAAACGATTTTCTGTTAAATCTGTTGCCTTCTACACGATGTTGGCTTGGTGTTAATGATGGTGTGCAAGTAAGTGAAGTTGCATGGCCTAAAGAGACTTATTTGTTTGTCGAGACAAATGTTTCTAATGAAGATGGTTTAACTTCAAAGCCAAACTAAATGTCATTCTTTATGGCGTCTGAGAACAGAAGAGATCTCTTTTAATCACTGTCTTTGCTCTTTAGGAGGGAGTGGTTGTGGAGTGATGGCACTCCATATGACTTCACCAACTGGTGCTCTAATGAACCTAACAATCTAAATGTAGAGAACTGTGGAGAGATCAACTGGAGCTGTAAGAATGCAGTGTAGTTTTTTTTATATTTACCATCCTAAAAATTCACAACAAATGGTAACCGATTGGCTCATTTTCTAACACTGCTGTAATGATCAGAATAACTAAGATTCATTTTTCCACTCTTCAAACACTCCTCAAATCAATAAAAGCATTAGAGCAAACCTTGTGTTGTGGTGTTTAATCAAAGTGGTTGGTTTTCCCTTCCAAAGAGAAATTAAATCACATGCTTGAATGACTGGAGGCCCGTTGCTCTGACACGCATCTTCAGTAAGTGTTTTTAGAGACACCTTCTGTGTTGCCTGCCTCACTGGATCCGTTACAATTAGCATACCGCAGTAACCGTTCCACAGACGATGCTATTTCCTTCACCTTGCAAACTGCTCTCTCCCACCTGGAAAACAAGAACACCTATGTGAGAATGCTGTTCGTGGATTACAGCTCAGCATTTAACCCCATAGTGCCTGCCACACTGGTTGTGACATTCCAGACTCTGAGACCAAACAGATATCTGTGCAGCTGGATCCTGGACTTCCTGATAGACCGTAGTCAGAATGGGCAACAATACCTCATCTCCCCTGGTCCTCAACACTGGTGCTCCTCAGAATTGCAATCTCAGCCCTCTCCTGTTCTCCCTGAACACATGACTGTACAGCTCCAATGTCATCATAAAATTGGCTAAAGACAATTCTAAAATTCTTACAAATGTGGTTGTTGCCTCAGAAAAATAAAGAAAATATCCTAGTAAAGCAAAAAAAAAAGGTAACTCCGAAAGCGTCTCAACCCTTAAAAGAGGTCTTAAGGTCCAACATTGTTAGGAGTATGAATGAGGACTTTTAAGAGGGTTAAGAATTTTTTTAGCAGCGGAGAAAATGGGCAAAACATGAAGAGGAAGAAAAATGTGTTGCACACAATGTATGACAGTCAGTTAATAAAACACCAGACCTTAGATCGTGCGAGGATCATGTTTGTGACTGATCTTATTAGAGACACGTTAACATCTCTGCCATCGCGCCAGAAATGGATGTAATCACTACATTGATATATTTGGCAACTGGAAAAATGCAACTATATAGCAGTGATGATCAGTGTTCAAAAGACTGTATCTTACCTAGCAACGGGGTCAGGCCCGCCTCACTAAGATAAATGTTTTTGGCTTTTCCTCGCTCTGAGTTGCTCTTAGATTGGTCCTGAATCACTCTTAAGATAATATTTCTACGTATAATTTTTAAAGCTAAATAAGGAGCTCTCTGAGAGTATTCTTAGAATCTTTAAGAATACGGGCCCAGATCACTGACAATAATGACACGGCCTACAGAGAGGAGGTGAGTACCCCAACTGAATGCTGTCAAGGGAACCACCTCTCACTCAACATCGACAAGACCAAAGAGCTGGTGGTGGATTTCAGGAGACAGAAAACACACTAGGGCTGTAGTCAAGTCCACCTTTGTCGAGTCCAAGACAAGTCCAAGTCCAAAGAGGTTCGAGTCCGAGTCAAATCCGAGTCCAAAGAGGTTCGAGTCCAAGTCCAAATGAGACGGTCAAAACAGAGAAAGAAAAAAATCTTCTTCAAAACCACATACTTAATTATTGATAATTGATGTGATACGAGAGACGGCATATCTTCTATTCTAATATAATAATTTTGCATTATTGTTTGTAATGATCTACAGCATGTGCAGCAACACTGTAGGATCAAATTAGGCTATTTTATTTCTCCTCCTGAGACCCAGCTTTGGAGTTTTTGCCTCTGTAGTAGACATTCTATTTTAGTGAATTTCTCTGAGACCTCACATGTCACAGTTATAAGCCTGGATGTCCTGCACAGAGCACATTCAGGGCTTTATAGAGATACTAAAGGTTTTTCCCTCTCATACGTCTTTAAAGATGGTTATATTTAATTTAGTGAAAAATGTTACATCCTTATGGAAATATGATTATATTCTGTAATGTCTTTTAAATCTGAATCATTTTCAGATTGTTTGTCATAAAGCAACATCTCAGGAAAATGTTATGGGTTTTCAAATTCAAATATAACTTCCTGTTATGAAACAGGACATCATTTCATACATGCTCACTGTAGAGGACACCAGGACTAAAAGCATGTTTATTATGCATTTTGGGAGACAACAATTGAATAGGGAAATAAATTATATATCAGTTTGCTTATGAAATATCATATATTATTATGAAAATCTGGCCATGTATTACTCCCATTATGATTTTTTTTTCCAACATTCTGTCCCAACAGCAACACATTAATATGCAAATTAGATACAGTGTATAGGTACACTGTGTTTAATGGGAAACCAGTTTATGGAATTTTTTACACACATATTGCATAAAACAAAATGGTATATCAAATCATTTAGTTATACATTTTTAAAACATAGTTGAGAATCATCCTTAAACAAAGTTTAGTATAAAAAAAATCCTGAAACCTAAAAATGTATTTGGTGATTTAAAAAAACTCCTATTGATTTTGCCGTTTTCTATTCATGCCATTTAATTTTAGTCCTTGTATCCTCTACAGAGGACATATAATCAAATATGAATAAAAAACATTTTTCTTATGGTCTAAACAATGTAATGACAAGAAAACTTTTTATGGGGGGGGGGGGGGGCGTCTCAGGAGGATATTTTAGGTTTAGCAATTTCACTTATATTTGACCAATTCTCGATTTTGTAAGATTTTATCTAGTCAACTTGAAAATGTAACTACAACATGATTCAAGAAACTTTCTCTTTATTAACCCTCTAGTTAAAGAAAAGTATATTCTAAGTGCACCACACATGACGTTGTCTTCATGATGTAAATGTTAAACAAATCACTAAATATCTTTGCAGAAAAGATGAACTACAACTATATCTTGTACGAACTTATATTATGCATATTAGGCTATATGTTCTGAAATAATACAAGACAAATGCTCAAAAAAACAAGTAATTCAAATTCAAAATGACTGAAGGTATAACACAGAGTGCTATTATTAACTATAAAGGCTCTGTAAAACAATGAACAGCAGTTCTCAGCCTGTCACCCTGATGCAAACCTGAAATATCAGATATACAGTACATGTACAGTAAGTTTCTTCATAGGTTTTGTATTCAATTACGCTGCTTTTCCATTGTTTTTTCTATGTAAACATGGACGCGTTTGACGGTTGCGCCTGCCTCGCATGAAACGGCTTTCTAAAAACGCGGCACTCTAGTTATTAAAAGATGTTTAACTCACATCTTCTTGTATTTTTCCTATTCCACTGCCCGCGTCAACACAAAAACACACTCTGTGTGAAGGGCACCTAGAGAGCATCACACGTGAGCGGTTAATCATGTGCATCGACATGCGTTGGATTGTTCTTTATCAAAGTGTCTAATTCTAGCGTTTGGTAATATTTCTATTCAAAATCACGATTCCTCGATTTATAAAAAATCAAAACATTAAATTCGAATTAATCGATAAAATCTGATAAATCTCCCAGCCATTGCCCACCCGCTTGCCACAGTTTTTGCTTATTTTTTACTTTATTTACGTTTTTGTGTAATTTATTTTATTTTACATCCAGTTGTATTCCGTGCCTCCAGGCTTTATTCGTTTTGCTCTTATTCGTTCTTTTTCTTATTCATTTGGTGCCACGGGGTTTGATGATTGTCAGTTTTTTTTTTTTACATTTAAACATTTTGCAAGTTTGTAATTTTATATTAGGCTTATAGCATGGTAATGGTGTATTTTTATTCGTTTTGTTAATTAAAGTCCCATGTTTATTGCAGAAAATGTGTCGTTGTAAGTTAAAAGTGTAAGTGTCGTTATTAAGCAATTGACCTGAAATGAAAGTGAAAGCAAAATGCGCACGGGCATTAATAAGGTATTTAAAAGCGAAGGAAAGTGAGAGGGAAAACTCCAACAAACTTTGTACAACCAAACTGTATTATGCAACTTGCCGACAGCGTGTCTGTGGCCAAAATAAAGATTATTTATGCCTCCAGACAGCGCGCACTCTCAGAGCCAAGCGCACACTCATATGACGCAGCTGTGCATTTAACAGGGGACCAATGACAATGCCCGTTCTAGATGGACCAATGACAATGCCCGTTCTAGATGGAGTTAAACCAATGGCAATTACATTACCCATTTGCGGAACAAGCGAGTCTTTGTTTTGAAAGAGAGAAAAAAAGCATATATTGCTGGACTCGGTCGAGACCTTTGGCGAAAGGACTCGAACATTTGGCGAGTCCAATGACCAAGTCCGAGACAAGTCCGAGTCCAAATACCAACGAGTCCAAGACAAGTCCGAGACGATAGAAAAACGATACACCCTACAGCACACTACCACTTTACGATATGCCATGCACTGGTGGTACTAATAAAGTACCAGGTACTCAGTGGAAAACCCCCCAAAAGTGAACCGTACTGAACCGTACTGTGCCGTCCCATGCAGTAGAAAAGCGCCATAATTTGCCAATTCACAAGGATCTAGTTTTGGTTTCTTAATAAGAGGCTTAATAACCACCAGCTTGAATGGTTTTGGGACGTGACCTAAAGATAACGAGGAGTTAATATTATTGAGAAGCGGTTCTTCTGCTACAGGTAACAACTCTTTCAATAATTTAGTAGGTACAGGATCTAATAAACATGTTGTTGGTTTAGATGCAGTGATACCTTTATTTAGCTCAGCCAGTCCTATAGTTGTAAAGCAATGCAGTTTTTCTTTGGGTGTGATGAATGAAGCTGAAGTACTAGACGCTGTAGAATCTATATTTGTTATTGTATTTCCGATGTTATCTCTCTTTTCAGTAAATAAATTCATAAAGTTGTTACTGTTAAACTGCGAGGGAATATTTAGATCTGTTAATTTGTTAATCTAGCCACTGTGCTAAATAAAAACCTTGGATTGTTTTGAAGATTATCTATGAGTTTGCGGATATGCTCGGTTCTGGCAGTTTTTAGAGCCTGTCTATATCTGGACATACTGTTTTTCCATGCAATTCTAAAGACTCCCAAGCTAGTTTTTCTCCATTTGCGCTCAAGATTACGAATTTCTGTCTTGAGAAAAGGGGTAAAACTGTTGTACCATGGCGCAGCACGTTTTTCTCTAACCTTTTTTAATTTGATGGGGGCAACAGTTTCTAACGTATTAGAGAAGATAGTTCCATGTTGCTAGTAATTTTGTCTAGTTCATCTGTAGTTATGGGTACATGGAGCAGTTGAGATAAATCAGGCAGGTTATTGGTGAATCTGTCTTTAGTGGCTGGAACAATAGTTCTGCCTGGACGATAACGCGGAGCCATATAGTTAATATCAGTAATATGCAGCATGCACAATACAAGGAAATGGTCAGTAACATCATCACTTTGAGGTACGATATCTATATCAGTAAGATCAATTCCATGCGATATAATTAAATCTAGTTTATGATTAAAATGATGCGTGGGCCCGGTGACATTTTGCTTGACACCAAATAGAGTTTATTAGGTCAGTAAACGCAAGTCCTAATGCATCATTTGTATTATCAATATGAATGTAAAAATCTCCTACAATTAGTGCTTTATCAACATTATCCAATAGGTCTGAGAGGAAATCTGCAAATTCTTTTAGAAAATTTGTATATGGCCCTGGCGGTCTATACACAGTAGCCAGAGCAAGAGATAGGACAGATTTATTTTGTATATCTGACAGTGTAACATTAAGCATAAGTATTTCGAATGAGTTAAACCTGTATCCTGTTTTCTGAGTAACATTGAGAATATCACTATATATTGTTGCGACACTGCCGCCACGACCAGTCTGACAAGGCTCATGCTTATAACAGTAGCTTGGTGGAGTAGATTAATTTAGACCAAAATAATCATTTGTTTTAAGCCAGGTTTTAATCAGACAGAGTACGTCAAAACTATTATCTGTGATCATTTCATTTACAATAACTGCTTTGGCTGTGAGTGACCGGATGTTTAGGAGCCCAAGCTTTAAAAAAATCGTTTTGTTCATTTATTTAGCATTTTTCTGGTTTAATCATGATCAGATTTTTTTCTAGAGATGACCATTTGAGATGACCAAACACCTGAGAAGAGATGATGCCAACCCGTCAGAGGACCTCAGAGGAAGCCCACCATCAGCAATTATTATAGCGAATTAACCAAATTTTGCCATAAGTCAATTATATTGAGTTTCTACAATATAAATCTATTTTAGAAACTTAATTTCCTGTGAAGTTGCTTAGCAACGATTGTATCGTAAAAAGCGCTATACAAATAATCTTACATTGAATTAAATATATCCTGCATTAAATTAATATTTTGACCTCACTATTTGGGGAACAGACACAATCTGTATAGATTGGTACCTCTATAATTTATGTGGGTAGAACAAAAGTCATCATAGCAGCTTTTTGAGAATTGGCTTACTAGTCAGATGGAGCGTAGCGTCCTGGTGATGTTGTCCGACAAGAGTTCCGCTCCAACTCTGCTGGGGTGCAGGCCATCAGCACGGAAAAGCCTAGGACGCTCTCAGAAAATATTCCAATTATTAACAAAGAGCAGCTTCTGATCTTTACATCATGACAACAACCATTCGTTTAAAACAAACAGTCTACTGAACCTTTTGTGTCTTCATCAATACGTGGGAAGAGGTCCTGACACGATGATTGTCATCGTGGGTGATGTGCTGCATACCGTCTCGATCAGGCTCCTGAAGTCCCTCTTCAGTGTCTTCGTCTGCCGCAGCTTGGTATCGTTAACCCCCGCGTGAATCACAACAGCTGCAATGCTCTCATCATCCTTCAGGATCACGGGTATCTGCGCAGAAACATCAAGAACACGAGCACCAGGGAAACAGTGAGTGTGCACTTTACCTTCAGCTAATGGACGTGCCGGACGATTGAGTCTCCGATGATCACAGCGTCACGTTCCGTCTCGCAGAGAGGAGCGAAGCGGTTACGGGATGAGATGGCGAAGACCAGAGACGGAGAAGTCATCGCCCGGGGCCTGGATCGCGACTTCTGCTGCTGCACCCAAGGTCCCGGCGCCGGAGTGAAGGACAACTGGGAAGATCGCTTCCCGGGTGCACGGGGCCTGTGCAGAGAAACACACGGAGTAGAGGTGGTGGGAGTGTTAGCAGCACGCTGCATACTTACCCCGGACTTGTGAGCATCAGCCCGGGATGTTTCCAGCATTGCTTTCCGTTTCCTCAGCTGGGCCTGCTTCCCAAGCAGCTCGTGGAGCTGTCTCTCCATGGCCTCCAGCTCCAGCTGCACCGAATGCAGCTCAAACGTGTCCTCACTAGGGTTGGGAATCGAAATCGATTCCGATTCCAGAATCGGATACTTAAGGTCAGGAATCGGATACTTTTTGTCAAATAAAAATTTCGATTCCGCCTATCGATTCCTATGCGCTTTTTTTTTCTTCATCTGTGAAGACAGGTGTGTGACCTAGCGATCTGCCAGGACCTTGCTCGCTAATCTAAGCGCTCCAAAGTTTGGCGGTATTTGCGATCAGAAGCCAAAAAAGCTAAGAATAATATATATGATAGCTAAACATATTGCAAGAGAGGTGTCACCACCAACATGACATTAATTGAATAGATCATTAAAGATCGCGAACATGATTCAAACACCAACGTGATTCTATTCCTAAATTAAAATTATTTGTCTGTTTCTATCCTCAAACTTTGAGGTGTGTGATCACAATGTTGTGATCACTTGGTTCATCCGTACAGCAGTGCCACTACTGATCTAAGCTTGACCACCCCGCTCAAAACTGCCGTTTTTGTCTTCTTTTTCTTGAAAATAAATGCCTTTTATAAGAAGCGGAACCGGTGTCTTTTTTTGCATCCACATCCAACGAGACTTTTCAGCCGCGCGCTGCAGCTTTGTCTCTGCACCAGGCGCGAGTCAAATGAGCGCGTAAAAGGTACACCAGCCAAATGAGCTTCGGTAGAACAATGAGATGCTGTTAGCCTATTTGTAAGTAAAACAAACTTTCCTGTCCTATCAGCCGTCACTGTGCTCACGGCGGACGCTCTGATCGCATCATCGTAAATAAGCACACAAGAAACTATGAGCATATGATGTAGTTCTGTCGTCAGTTAAGTCACGAAATTATCAAAAAGGCAATTAAAGCAGCAAACTGTGCATGCATGTATGAATGCATTACATTTCAGAACGTCTCTCAAATGCATACTAAAATATAGGCTCTCGTGCAATTCCAGATCACAATAAGGCGCAAGCTGATATGTATTTAAATTTTTTATTTAATGCACAAGTAAATGTGAGCACAGTGCACTGATACTAGAAAACATGCTCTATTTTTTCATTCATTTTAAAAGTATAAACGAAAATGAAACCATTTAAATGCATAAAACAACTCATTTTACAATCTGGCATTGATGTGCTGAGTAATTAAGCTATAGTGAGCCCCTTTATTAAAATACCTGTAGGTGAGGAATAATACAAAAATTGTCATATTCACTCAGTATTACCTGATATAATAATTTACAAATATGTCAATTACAGTTAAGTAGAAATTAATTGTATTCAGCTGTGTTTTAGGCACTAAAATAGTCTAGTACTTTATAGTCAACCACATTTTTTTATAGAAATAATGTAGTTCCCCTCCATGGGAACTCGAACTGCGTCCCCTAGGGGTCGCTACGGGGAACGCCTCAGCGTGACTCGTGTCTGAAGATACATATTTAAAAACACCACCTGTTGGCCGGCGACAGCCCATGACGTCACTACCGGCGTGCCACAATATAAGTGCCGCCGGGAGGATACATCATCAGCTTTTTCGTCTTCACTGACTGGTTTGTTTGAAGCGTGCAGAGTGAATCTGGTAAGAGTAAAGTTACAGTTTTCTAACTCTACTATGGCGAGCACTAGCAAGGCGTTTAGGAAGTGTGTGGATCCGTGTCCTCGTTATTTGACACTCGATGACACACACGACTGTTGCGTCTTTTGTTTGGGCATGGAGAACCCACGCGATGTCCTTGAGGGGGCGGTTTGCGTGCATTGTGAGCGGCTCTCTATGAGGAAGCTCAGCTCTCGCCTGTCCCTCTTTTCGAGGAAAGAGGGGCAGCCGTCTGCTTCCCGCGATTCAAGACCCACCGTTGCCGAGGCACGGAGGCGAATGAAATCGTGGGGTTCGCAGTTGGATGTGGCCGATAAGCTGGAAAGGGACCGCCCCCTTTTCGCGCGTCGGCCGAGAACGAGAGTGAGCTGCTGGATTGTGATGATGCGATCTTTCTGACATCATCAGATGCAGCAGCTAGTGCTCCGCTGCATATGAACGAGTTTTTGGAGGTTATGGATTATAAAAATAAATTTAAATAACCCCCAGCTCGAGTGAGCCTTCCTTTCTTCATAAATCTCGATGTGGAGGTTGAGAAGGAGTGGGAAAAGCTAGTTTTTCTCGTATTCATAGGTTTCAGCATACTAGTTATGCTGACACTGAGGGGATGCATGAAAATGGCTATGAGGGGATGCCCCCTGTGCAAGAGATGATAACCAGCTTATCTCTATGGCGAGACATCCTCTCTCAAGGCTCCCTCCTGGCCATCTAAGCCCCTGAATCTCGCTTAAATGGCAGGGCATATGCAGCAGCAGGTCAGACCGTCGCCCGTTGCACTGCAGGCGTACCAGACTGACCTGCTAAAAGTCCTGGATAAGGTCCAGGTCTGATCCCGAACAACCAGGGGTCCTAACCCATCTCGGTCTGAGGATCAGAGATGGGCTTAGAAGGCTAGTCTCGCGACTCATGCCCCTCCCCCTCCTGCGGCTAGGGTGAGACAGAGGCGGGTCAGAGAGGCAAGCCTCTCATTCCTCTCTAATTCCCCTGTAACCACCGTAAACTCCACCGACCGAGGTTAGGTGGAAGTTTCCTGCCAAGAGCGCCTAGAGGCGCTCCCTTGTGAGCGGCGGAGTTCCCTCTCATTCTGAGGAATGAGTTCTCCGCTCCTCAGAGCTCTGTGATAGGTCGCTCTCCGTGCTGGTCGAGCTAGCATTGCTCCCCTCACTATAGAGGGTTATCTATGAGCATGCCGCTCCCTGCTGAGCGTCTGAGTTCCTTCTCATTCTGAGGAATGAGTTCTCCGCTCTCCAGAGCTCGATATAGGTAGCATTATAGGCTCTCATTCTGAGGAATGAGTTCCCAACTAAGAACTGCAGTCAGGTGGACCTATGATGACTTCAGGCAGGTTCTGTATTCTCGAACTGCCTTACTGATGGTCTGGACATGAGTCCCCTCGGAGGTTTCTGCGGATCCTCCTGGATCTTCAGTCATTCTGGTCACCACTGCAAGGGTAGAGCCAGCATTACTCCCCTCACGATAAGAGGGTTACCTATGAGTATGCCGCTCCCTTCTGAGCGGCTGAGTGTCTTTTCATTCTGAGGAATGAGTTCTCCACTCTCCAGAGCTCGTTATAGGTAGAGCTAGCATTGCTCTCCTCGTTAGAGGGTCACCTTTGAGCATGCCGCTCCCTGCGGAGCGTCTGAGTTCCCACTCATTCTGAGGAATGAGTTCTCCGCTCCTCAGAGCTCTGTGATAGGTCGCTCTCCTTGCGGGTCGAGCTAGCATTGCTCCCCTCACTATAGAGGGTTATCTATGAGCATGCCTCCCTGCTGAGCGTCTGAGTTCCTTCTCATTCTGAGGAATGAGTTCTCCGCTCTCCAGAGCTCGTTATAGGTAGAGCCAGCATTACTCCCCTCATTAGAGGGTTACCTATGAGTATGCCGCTCCCTTCGGAGCGTCTGAATGTCCACTCATTCCGAGGAATGAGTGTTCCGCTCCCCAGAGCTCGCTGTTGGTAGAGCCAGCATTGCTCCCCTCACCCAGAGGGCCACCTATGAGCATGCCGCTCCCTTCTGAGCGGCGGAGTTCCCTCTCATTCTGAGGAATGAGTTCCCCGCTCTCCAGAGCTCATGGTTGGGCTCGACGCTCCCCTCTGAGCGTCTGAGTTCCTTCTCATTCTGAGGAATGAGTTCTCCGCTCTCCAGAGCTTGTTATAGGTAGAGCTAGCATTGCTCCCCTCATTAGAGGGTTATCTATGAGCATGCCGCTCCCTGCTGAGCGTCTGAGTTCTTTCTCATTCTGAGGAATGAGTTCTCCGCTCTCCAGAGCTCGTTATAGGTAGAGCTAGCATTGCTCCCCTCATTTGAGGGTTATCTGTGAGCATGCCGCTCCCTGCTGAGCGTCTGAGTTCCTTCTCATTCTGAGGAATGAGTTCTCCGCTCTCCAGAGCTCGTTATAGGTAGAGCTAGCACTGCTCCCCTCATTAGAGGGTTATCTATGAGCATGCCGCTCCTGCTGGCGTCTGAGTTCCTTCTCATTCTGAGGAATGAGTTCTCCGCCTCAGAGCTCGTTATAGGTAGAGCTAGCACTGCTCCCCTCATTAGAGGGTTATCTATGAGCATGCCGCTCCCTTCGGGGCGTCTGAGTTCCCTCTCACTCTGAGGAGTGAGTTCTCCGCTCTAGAGTCTCCAGAGCTCGTTATAGGTAGAGCTAGCATTGCTCCCTCATTGGAGGGTCATCTTTGAGCATGCCGCTCCCTGCGGGCGTCTGAGTTTCCTCTCATTCTGAGGAATGAGTTCTCCGCTCCTCCGAGCTCTGTGATCTCTCTTGCTGGTCGAGCTAGCATTGCTCCCCTCACTATAGAGGGTTATCTATGAGCATGCCGCTCCCTGCTGAGCGGAGAATCATGGTTGGGAGGTCTCACTCTGAGGAGTGAGTTTCTCCGCTCTAGAGCTCCTCTTTGGTAGCTGAGTTCCTCTCATTCCGAGGAATGTGTTCTCCGCTCTCCAGGGCTCGCCGTCGGTAGAGCTAACACCGCTCCCCTCAACCAGAGGGTCACCTATGAGCATGCCGCTCCCGTCTGAGCGTCCGAGTTTCTCCGCCCCCCAGAGCTCTGTGATAGGTCGCTCGCCCTGTTGGTCGAGCCAGCATTGCTCCCCTCAACCAGAGGGTCATCTATGAGCTTGCCGCTCCCTTCTGAGCGTCTGAGTTCCCTCTCACTCCGAGGAATGAGTAGTTCTCCGCTCCAGGGCATAGAACTTTCTTCTAATAAGTGCGCACGCGAGACTTTGGGCACTTCCTAAAATCCACTCAGTGGTAAGTCCGCACATCAAGGTTCTCTGCGTTCTTTCTAAAATCCCGTAGGGTAGGGTTCGCACAACTGCCCTTTTTGAGTTAGTTAAAGCCCGGTTTGTGCCTTGGGCCCCGCTCCCTTGTCCCATATGTGTTGGGTCCAAAAGGAAAGAAAAAGGAAAAAGGGGTGTACACTACCAAGAGGTCTGTTGAGACAGTTCCCTCAGTAAGGAGCAAGTGGTAACCCCTGAGTGATCGGCCAGGACCTAGTGAGCCAGGTGCCTGGCCATATCCCCTTGAAGGAATCTTTTCTGATTCCAAGACCTTGAGCTCTATCCTAGGCCCGGTAATCCCGGCGCCTAACAGGTAAGTACTAGGGTATGCAGCTGGGGCCTTTGGCCGAAGGGGATGATATCACTGACAGCCATCAGCCGTCCCGGGGGAAACTTCCTTAAGCCGGGTATAGTTGGCTTAGTGCTCGCCTTTTTTGCGAAATTGGCTTGCATTCCCCTCAGCATGGTGAAGTGGGTATAACGTTCCCCGTAGCGACCCCTAGGAGACGCAGTTCGAGTTCCCATGGAAGGAACCGTCTCAGGTTACGTATGTAACCATGGTTCCCCGAATGGGGAACGAGACACTGCGTCCCCTAGGCTTTGGACCATGCTTCGGACGCAAGCTTCAGACGAAGAAGCTGATGATGTATCCTCCCGGTGGCACTTATATTGTGGCACGCCGGTAGTGACGTCATGGGCTGTCGCCGGCCAACAGGTGGTGTTTTTAAATATGTATCTTCAGACACGAGTCACGCTGAGGCGTTCCCCGTAGCGACCCCTAGGGGACGCAGTGTCTCGTTCCCCATTCGGGGAACCATGGTTACATACGTAACCTGAGACGATTTCTGTGCCACCCCAGGCTGGTTGTTGCCCCCCCCAATCCCCCCGGCCACCCCTATGAACACATCCTGGCTCTGCCACTGCCATGCAGCAAACGATCACATCAGTCAGTGTGATTTAAACATTTGAACCTGCATTCACCTAAAGAGAGCAGCTGTCATGTATATGAATGAAACGGCTTCACAGTTTTTCAACCACACAGCATCATTATTTCTTATTATTTGTTAATTTTTATAAAAGTTTATAGTTCAGATATAAGCTCTGGTATGTACGGTAGCGATTAAAATAGAGTAAATCTCCTTTTGAAAGTAATTTGATACGTAAAATGAAGATTTATCAATTACATTGCTACGCCAGTGGGTGGCAAAAAGTGTTTGTTAAAATGTATTTGTCTTTGTCTTTGAAGAGATTCGTTCAAGGATGCTGATTCATCCAGTAATGAAACAAGTGCATCTTGAGTGAGTAATTCATAAATTACATGTGATTTTGTTTAGTTGTATAATATTTTTTTCTTCAGAATCATGAGAGAACCACAACTTCCATTGGGAAAAAAAGAAAGAAATTCAATTTATCCAGAATCATGCAGCTCTATTTTGCACACAAACAGCTCTTAAAGAGTGCAGTTTTTATGTAGCCTGTTGATTTTTTTTCATGGTATTCCAATAAATGATTTGCTAAAAAGAGACACAGGATACATGTTTGATATCATTGTTTAATCACATTGGAATCGAAACTGGGAATCGAAAAGAATCGGAATCGATAAAATTCAAATGATACCCAACCCTAGTCCTCACCTGCACTCAAAGGTAGACACAAATCTGCCATGAAAGCCAGTAACAGTGAAACAATGGTAAATGTGTGTGTGTGTGTGTGTGTGAATAGGGTATTAACTGTGTTAGCAGCACCCGCGCTGGCTATGCTCACGGGCTATAAGCTAATAGTGGACTCGGGAAATCAAAATAAAACTTGCTATAACAAGGCGCTCTGATTGTTTTCGTTGCAGAATGTGATCGGGGATATATTCAATCGTTTAAGAAACAAAAATTATGGTGTATATAATTGAATTTTAAAATAGACGATAAGTAATTGATTTGACGGAGCTCAAACTCAAAACAAGCGTCTGCAACAAACTGGAAGTGACGCGTACACTGTGTGTCAAATGACAAACTGAATCAATATACAGAGTGTATAATGTGTATTGATAACTGTAAGTATGTCTAATAGTACACTGTACTGAGTATATGTATGTGTATTCTGCAAATTGTCTTCTGTATAAATATGTAAGTATGTACTGTCTATATGTAAATTGTTTCTGCACTGTCTGGAACACGCACATGTGCTGTGGTGATGTGACAATAAAAGTGATTTGATTTGAAATTGTGTAATATTGTTATGAAATTATGGCTTGTGGAATGGTATTAAGTGATGTAGTTGATAGTTTCTTCCTATGCAGATGCAAAAGTTGTCTGTTTTGCTAATGAACTCTTCATATGTTGGTCAACCGGATATTGGTGTTATAGATGGAAATTGCCGCTTTGGATGGACACATTTTGGAAGCCAGTGCTACAAGTTATTCCCTCAGTCGACTAACTGGATCACAGCACTGGTAAAGTGTTACTAGGCATTTTTTTTAAGTAAAACTTCCTTTTTTAGAAAACTATACAGAGCAACTAATCAATCCATTCATTAATCTTTATTTTTTTGTCCTTGTTATAATAATTAACAACGAAATATTGATAGAGCATTCCCACTGCATAGCAAAATGCTACAGTCCAGTCAGTTATTTTATGTAATGTGTGCCTACGGAAATGGGCAGAATGGGTGGAGATTGTCTGTTTAGCAGCCTCCCTGCCTCTGGATACAGGCTGTTGGCCAGTCTGGCTGTTCTAGCGTGTATGGACCTGTATCTTCTACCTGAGGGCAGCAGGTGAAACAGGTGATGTGCTGGTCTCCACCGGATGTTTTGCACACGTCTTAGACAGCGAGTGGTGAAGATGGTGCTCGTATCTAGAAGAGTAGTTCTGATGATCCTTCCCACTGTTCTAACCACTTGCTGAAGTTCCTGCTGGTCAGCCTTAGTGCAGGTGGAAAACCACACTAGGAAACCATAAGATAAGACACCGCTAATGGCACAGGTGTAAAAATTCACCATTAGCTGCCTGGGAATTTTTTGTACTCTTCAGTTTCCTCTGCTAGTACAGGCATTGTTGGGCTTTTCCTATAACTGAGGCAGTATCAGTGCTCCAGGACAAATCCTCCGATACAGTTACCCTCAGAAATTAAATTCTGTCACTCTCTCCACCACCTTATTACAAATAGAGAGTGGAGAGTGTTTGTATTGTCCAGTTTTGCGCAAGTCTACAATAATTTCCTTGGCCTTAATGTTAAGAACCAAGCTATTGTTATCTCACCATAATGGCAAGTGTTTTCAACAGTCATGTGTAAAGCAGTGGGCTAATCAGAGCTGATTTTGTTAAATGACTAAAAAAAGGTAATTGACATGTTTTGCTAAAGTGTTTTTGTTTTCTTTTAGAAAAACTGTAGAGCTCGGCAAGCAAATCTGGCATCTGTGCACAATGAACTGAAAAACGATTTTCTGTTAAGTCTGTTGCCTTTTTCTTCACGATGTTGGCTTGGTATTAATGATGGTGTGCAAGTAAGTGAAGTTGCATGGCCTAAAGAGACTTATTTGTTTGTCGAGACAAATTTTCCTAATGAAGATGATTCAACTTCAAAGCCCATGTAAATGTCATTCTGTATGGCGTCTGAGAACAGAAGAGATCTCTTTTAATCACTGTCTTTGCTCTTTAGGAGGGAGAGTGGTTGTGGAGTGATGGCACTCCTTATGACTACAACAACTGGTGCTCTAATGAACCTAACAATCTAAATGTAGAGAACTGTGGAGAAATCAACTGGAGCTGTAAGAATGCTGTCTAGATTTTTTTTAAACTTAAATATTTACCATTGTAAGCCCGGTGCCAGGATGTCTGCCCCCCCCCAGAGAGGAACTGCAAGCCCGGTGCCAGTAATCAACAGAAACTACCTCTTACATATGTAACAGCCAGGACGCAGCACACTGGGGGGTTCACACCCCGTGCTGACGGTCCGCACGATGGACCTGGTACAGACATCATTCCCCCCTCCCCTCATCACCTAAAATTCACTAAAAATCCATGCAATGTAATATGTACAAAAAGTAACCATACATGTTTGATATCTTTTGAAATGTCTCAGTGCGTCTGGTAAAATGGTCTCATTCTCCCAATCATAATGAAAAGCTAAAGGAAGTTCTAAAATATGAGAAGTATAGTGCACAGCGTAAGGATGTGCCCTCTCCCCCTGATCTTCTATTCAAAACACCTCCTGTATGTAAATAAGCATTCCCTGCCACAGGATATCAGGAGCCATTTGGTTGCAAATTCTGAAGTCTAATTATAATAACAAGACCACCATTTGGTGAGTTTATTGAATTATCTGGGTATATAAGGAAAGGGGACACAAAGTTCTGGGCGTCTGTAAGCTGATTGCCCACACAGATCACTTGTGTGTAGTTTCATTTCCAGGTATGGTTAGGCGTCTGTAGGCTGACTGCCCGCACAACCACTTGTGTGTAGTTTTCATTGCCAGGTAGTATTGTTAACTGATGATTCTATTCTTGTAACATTGGAGTTTTGAATTATTGCTTCGATTACCTGGTTAATAAATTGTAACGTTTGATTCTATTCTGACTGCCTCTAAAGATTGCTTTCTCCCTATTAGAGTAGCGGATTCGTATATTTCCGCAAGCCTGCGTCAGTTTTAGCGACGGCTAATACCCGGCGTCTTTTAAGTGTACTTGGAATGCAGGGGCGGGATAATTCCGTTTAGGGACGGCGAACGCCGTCTGGTCAGACTGAACTCGGGTACGCCCATACCTCTGACTTTTGATTTAATGTTACTTTAAACAAGGATTTGACCAATCCAAAGTTATTACGAGTGTTGTACATTGACCTACTAACATATCTGATAATGGCCAAAAACCTTTACTGAAGTAAACAATTGAACTCAAGTTCTGAGGGGGCTCCAAGGGGGTTACCAATGTCTCTGATTGTGTACGTGTGCATTAACGGCAAATCTTAGATACATAACCATAATTACCTCTGATTGACGACCGGGCCTGACGAGATTGTGTCCGTGAGACCTGTGAAAAACAGGGCCTCTGAGCGATATAGTTTCCCTACATCTGAGCGGGTAAAGTATTAAACGGAGCTGAAAAGAATAATCAATCATTCGTTTTCATATTTTAATGATGCACAGATATCATTAAAACCTTTTCATTTATGGAGTCAGATGAAATAACGATTTGATATCCTTCTCATCAATATCCAGCTGCTGTGGTAAGTATATTTTTGTTGCCTTTTAGAAGTTGAGGGAAATATTGTTTACACCATATAGACACATTTGTAGTACGGGTCGGAATACCCACTTTTGAGACCGGAACCGAAAAACCCGGTGGTGATAAGAATTAGACGAGAAACATGTCTTTTCAGGGAAAGCACAGCAGCACTGGATGAAACCGAGTTAGAGACTCAAACTAAAAGCGAAGAATGAAAATCTACGTTAGCGTGTAACATCAGGCCACACAGAGAAACTCGTAACCGAACTCTTGTGAGTCTGTGACCAGAAAAGCCGAGCCTGCAAAGCCCGATAAAGACCCGAACAAAATCAAACGACTCGCTAAAGAAAGCAGTTAAAATCGCAGTGTTAAAAACCATGAAAAATGCGGATGATGAAATCACAACAATCAGCCGCCCGTTAACATGCAAAGAATGCTCTAGACACAAATTTCACAGGTCGGTTGAATTAACATTTGATTAAAGTCTTTAAAATTTTGTGGGTAACGTTACCAGCTTAATAACTGGTGGGTTATTAGAAGATAATTTAGTATTATCTCATCATCTTGATAATATGGTGATTTTGATTTCATTCAATTATAACCGTTTTTCTGATTTTAAACACTTCAGTGGATGAGTTGCTATTGTTAGGAATTTTTAATTGTTAATTAAATGTCATAATTGATTACAAATTAATTTTAAATTAATTTCATTGATAAAATGATTTCAACATAACCATTGATTAATCAGAAGCGATCTTATAATTTGACAATCACAGTAAAACCTTTATTATTATCAAGAGGGCCAGAAATTTTTAATTTCGTTTACAAGTAATTAAGATAACAGATTATTATTATTTTTTTTGATGATGATGTTAATGACACAATGAGGAATGATTAAGTTTGGAAATTATTTTAATTACTATTATGGGAATCCAAAACTAGTGATTTAGAAGCCGAAAATTAATGTAATAATTAATTATGAATTCAAAAATTCTAATTACATTTAATAATTAATTACACTTCCTGTTTACATTTTGCAACAATATGGGTTTATCAACTCAATTGCAGATTACACGTGTAAATTCTAATCCTTTAACTATAACATCATAAATTTTAATTAGAAACCACAAAGTCTAATTTCAGACTTAACACAAGTTTGGCACTACCTGTAGAATATATTTCATTCCTGAAGATCCCAACACTGCCTCCTTTATCAATCACACCTGATTCAACTCATCAGCTCATTAGTAGCAACTCCAAGACCTGAAATGGGTGTGTCAGACAAAGGAGACATACAAAATGTGCAGCGTGAGAGGCTCAAGCAGAAAAAGAAAAAAAATCTAATAATTAATTAAAATAATTGTATTAAGTTAAAATTAAATAAATGCATAAATGTAAAGTCCTCTTTACTTAGGCCTGAGAGTAGATAGTGCTCCCCCTAGTGTTGTGCTGGAGAAGTGACAGTGACACCATACAATCAATGTCACTTCTCATTGCAACAGGTCCAACTAGTCAAGGTCACTGAAGGCATGATTTTAAGAGACGATAAATACATTGTTCCAGAAGCCCTCCAGAAACCAGTGATAAAGTTGTACCACGATTATGCACACGTATCAGCTCCCAAAACACAACAGCTGATCCAAAAGAACTTCTGGTGGCCACAAATGGCATCAGACATTCAAAGATGGTGTGACACATGCATCGTATGTGCCTCCATTAACCAAGGCAAGCCTGGCCGTACAAAACTGTGTAGACCAGAGCCACCCAAGGGACCTTGGGAGTTACTCCAATTGGATTTCATAGACCCACTACCTAGTGCCAAAGGGGGGTATCGTTATTGCCTTGTGATAATTGACAAATTTTCCAATTTAACAGTGCAAACACAGTGGCACGAGTAGTAGCGAATCAAATCCTCCCACTCTGGGGAGCACCAATCACTCACACACAACCTGAAATGTGGAAGGTGGGTGTTGCTAAATACCCCAAGGGGCCATCCACACAAAAAATACATGGCCTCCCGGATTAGTACCGGATCCAAATTGCACACCACAAATTTGTTGTAGTTCAGGTAACACCCACCCACCTACAAAGAAACATTTCAGGACACACTCGAGCACCAAATTCATGCACAACCTCACTGCCTGGTATCAACTTAAAATAGATCCAGGTGACACAATAGGTAACATGCATACACCACACGAAAAAACTAAAACAATGGCATACACCCAAAATTCTGCTACTATGTTAAAAATTTGGAACCTGCAACATATAGGTGCACACATACAGAAACACATAATGACACACATATAAGATTCACCGAGCTAATGTACGATCTCACGTCGTACACACCTAACGAGCTGGACCAACCGAAAGGAAGGAATGTATTGTGTCGGGGAATGTTCGCATAGCATAGATAATTTCACCAATCCACACAATTGTTCATGGACTGTTAAGTACTGTTTTAATTTGACCACCTGTGGATACACTAAACCCAAAAAGTGTCCAGAATTGCACTCAATTCCTCCTGGTGGACTGATTAGAGGAAACATCAACAAGACTTTATTACATGATGTAAATTTGGTAATGACACATGTAACTTATAACATTTCCAATATACTCTCTGCCTATACTAAGCATTGTAATACTAATGATGAGTCGTACGCATGGCTACAGTCACGAATCGATGATTTAATTTCTGATTACAAAGACAGACTTGCCGTCCAAATTCCACCTGCTCGCTCAAAACGAGACCTGCTCAGCAGCAGCCAACACTTATAAAATAACCAAACAATCTCAATTCTCCACATGGTTGACAGATCAAATGGCCACTGGTTTCCAACACATCACCAATAGCAATGATAATATTATCAAAGCGGTTCGTTCCGAGGCGCAGGTGCTTCTAACGATCAGCCATACATTGTTCAATCAGACCCGTACCATCGAACGTGACTTAGCCTGCAGATCATATGCACAAGATTTATTCACTGCAACAAGACAGGAAATTTTAGATCTTCGTCTGCACAAGACCCCGAGACATGTTTTGAACGATTTAATTGAGGTTTTAGATTTACATAGATGGTTCTCTTCGGGAAAAATGAAAAATGTAAAGTATTATCCACAATGATGATGTATACTGGAAACGAATGTATTGGTTGCATTGGATTTTTTGTCACTTTTCCTTTAATCCACCCAGATCAAGTTTACCCAAATTCCACTAATATCCGATCCATTGGCATGGTAGTTAAAGATCAGGTAATTAAATGGGATCACCTCACCGGATATATGACGCTGAAGGGTACTGAGACCTTATTTACCAGTCGCACTTGTTGTCATGAAACTCACAATTATGTTGTCTGTACATGTAACACATTACAACCTTTCTCTCCCAATGATAGCAAACTCATAAGTGTTGAATCTTTGCATGGCCATTCAAATGCGATTCAGGTGTCTCATACACAGTGGTGTGTCATCAGTGAGATGAATTCGTTCACATATGGAGGACTGACCTGTCCTGCTGATCACTCATTTTGCTTGGAAGTGACAGAGGACTTTTCTATGGGCCAGATCGACATCCTCGGAAGGATGCCAAAGGACGCAGAGGTCTCCCCATGGTGGGACGACACCTTTTATGAACACGGAACACAAGCCTTGATCGACACGATGGACCTGGTACAGAACGTCATCCTCCAAACAGAGTACCACCTTTCTCAAGCACAAGTGGAGACAAACTTGGCGCGAAAGACTGCACAGATTCTGTCTAGCTCATCTACCCGATCGGCACAGACTGCATATACCTGGTGGGACTGGGTACTTCGAGGTTGCGCAGTTGGAAGCGCACTCATCTTCTCCTTCACGCTATTTCAATGCTGCTATTTCCGACACCTCATCAGATCAGTAAAAGCATCCACCAACACTATCCTAACCCTCAGCCCCTTAAAGCTGCCCACCTTACAACGACTGAAGTGACACTGCAGGGAACCCTGTGAGTGGCCCAAACAGTGCCAAAGGGAGGAACTGTAAGCCCGGTGCCAGGATGTCTGCCCCCCCCAGAGAGGAACTGCAAGCCCGGTGCCAGTAATCAACAGAAACTACCTCTTACATATGTAACAGCCAGGACGCAGCACACTGGGGGGTTCACACCCCGTGCTGACGGTCCGCACGATGGACCTGGTACAGACATCATTCCCCCCTCCCCTCATCACCTAAAATTCACTGAAAAATCCATGCAATGTAATATGTACAAAAAGTAACCATACATGTTTGATATCTTTTGAAATGTCTCAGTGCGTCTGGTAAAATGGTCTCATTCTCCCAATCATAATGAAAAGCTAAATGAAGTTCTAAAATATGAGAAGTATAGTGCACAGCGTAAGGATGTGCCTCTCCCCTGATCTTCTATTCAAAACACCTCCTGTATGTAAGCATTCCCTGCCACAGGATATCAGGAGCCATTTGGTTGCAAATTCTGAAGTCTAATTATAATAACAAGACCACCATTTGGTGAGTTTATTGAATTATCTGGGTATATAAGGAAAGGGGACACAAAGTTCTGGGCGTCTGTAAGCTGATTGCCCACACAGATCACTTGTGTGTAGTTTCATTTCCAGGTATGGTTAGGCGTCTGTAGGCTGACTGCCCGCACAACCACTTGTGTGTAGTTTTCATTGCCAGGTAGTATTGTTAACTGATGATTCTATTCTTGTAACATTGGAGTTTTGAATTATTGCTTCGATTACCTGGTTAATAAATTGTAACGTTTGATTCTATTCTGACTGCCTCTAAAGATTGCTTTCTCCCTATTAGAGTAGCGGATTCAGTATATTTCCATAAAGCCTGCGTCAGTTTTAGCGACGGCTAATACCAGCGCCTTTTAAGTGTACTTGGAATGCAGGGGCGGATAATTCCGTTTAGGGACGGCGAACGCCATCTGGTCAGACTGAACTCGGTATGCGCCCATACCTCTGACTTTTGATTTAATGTTACTTTAAACAAGGATTTGACCAATCCAAAGTTATTACGTGTTGTACATTGACCTACTAACATATCTGATAATGGCCAAAACCTTTACTGAAGTAAACAATTGAACTCAAGTTCTGAGGGGCTCAAGGGTTACCAATGTCTCTGATTGTGTACGTGTGCATTAACGGCAAATCTTAGATACATAACCATAATTACCTCTGATTGACGACCGGGCCTGACGAGATTGTGTCCGTGAGACCTGTGAAAAACAGGGCCTCTGAGCGATATAGTTTCCCTACATCTGAGCGGGTAAAGTATTAAACGGAGCTGAAAAGAATAATCAATCATTCGTTTTCATATTTTAATGATGCACAGATATCATTAAAACCTTTTCATTTATGGAGTCAGATGAAATAACGAGATAAAATATATAAGAAGAAGTGTTCCATTTTAATGTTCTTGTTGTGTCGTGAAAAGGAAAGACTGTAATACGCAAAGCCCTTCACTCGCTGACCGACTGCCGTCATTGGGTCGATACAGCCGGGCCTCTTACACCATCCTAAAAATTCACAACAAATGGTAACCGATTGGCTCGTTTTCTAACACTGCTGTAATGATCAGAATAACTAAGATTCATTTTTCCACCCTACAGCTGACCGTTGCTGGAATGATGCTAGCTGTTCAACCTCAATGGGCCATGTTTGTGCTAAAACCTGTGACTACATTTAACGTTTCTGAACTTCTCTTTACAAAACATTCTAAACCTTGACCTCTTAATACTGAAACACTCCTCAAATCAATAAAAGCATTAGAGCAAACCTGTTTGTGGATTACAGCTCAGCATTTAACCCCATAGTGCCTGCCACACTGGTTGTGACATTCCAGACTCTGAGACTAAACAGATATCTGTGCTGCTGGATCCTGGACTTCCTGATAGACCGTAGTCAGAATAGTGAGGGATGTTAATCCTCTTTAAAGGATGTTAATCATTTTTTTTTAATCATTTATATTAATAATCAGTTTTAATAACTTGTTTATGTGTGTAATCAATTTTTCATGGGATTTCTTATTATGGGTTTTAGATGTGTTGCTGGTTAAAAGTGTAATGGCTAAGTGCTGATATTGGACGTGCTTTCTGTAGAATGTGGTATGTGGGGGCAAGATGGGAGGTCAACGGCTAGGTGGGGCGCGGTGGAATGTGCACACACACACATAACAAGATCAGATTACTTAGAAAAGCCCGGCTAGCTCAGGAAAATGGGTGGGGGTTCTTTCGTAGCATGTTTTGCAGAGACCAAGAAACAAAGGAGAATCAACGGGCAGATCCCCCATCCAATGAGAAGAAGAGACACGTCGACACATACTATAAATATGATGTGAAACTGTGTTTCTGGGTTGATTCTTTGTAAGATGTGTGTCGGAGACAAACCAGCGCTGTAACTTTGGTGATTTCTGATCAATAAATTTCAATACTTTTTATATTTCGCCTTCCTTCCATTTTTGATCACGCAAGACGTTTGAAGTCCAACAATATTGGTGACCCCGACGTGATTGGGGAAAAAGGCATTAATCGTAAAAGTCCGGCAGAGAACCGGAGTTCCGGGACGGAACGAACTTGAGTTCAACACACGGTGCACCGATTAAAAAAAAAGGTAAGCAGAAACCTGTTAAATCAAACTTCTGCCAATTGGATATTCTAAATTTCATGTGTTGAATTTGAATTGTATTCCGTTCCATTTATTAGTCAAATATTGATATATGTTGATCAGAAATTTTGGTAAAAACTGAGGGGTTAAAGTCCACCCAGTTAGACTGAGGGGTTAAAGTCCACCCAGTCATTTTGGTAAAAACTGAGGGGTTAAAGTCCACCCAGTTAGACTGAGGGGTTAAAGTCCACCCAGTCATTTTGGTAAAAACTGAGGGGTTAAAGTCCACCCAGTCAAATTGCCTTAGGATATTAGCAATTTTTGTGTGTTATATTTGTGGCATTTTTCATTGTATAAAATGTCTGAATTTGAGAGAGAATGTGAGGAATATGGATGTCCCCCAATAACAACACAGTGGGGCAATGTAGTAGATATGTTACTGGCTCAATCGGAGCCTAAAAATCACAAAAAAGAGAAGAAAATTTGGGAAAATAAATGGAGTCAGATATGTATTGAAAACGGGTGGGATAATCCCGACAAAATGTCGGTGGCATTAGCACCAAAAATTAGAGCTATGGAAAAAAGAGCTCATGTAAGACTATGTATAACAGTATAAATTGGTTGAGTAAGAGTTGAAAAAACTAAAAATATACCATGAAATTGGCTATTTGGCCATCATCCAAGTTGCTGACATTGTGATCCAAATTGTGAAACTGAATTATTGATAAAGAAAAAGATAAAAACTGATTGATTTTTCATTCCCAGAAAGAGAATGAGACCTGTTGGTGTTTTTCTCTTTTGATCTGTGTGTGTGTGAGAGACAGAGAGAGAGAAAGGAGGGGCCCACTGTGTGTGCGTATGTGTGTGTGTGAGCAAGTGTGTGTGCGAGCCACTGTGCGTGTATGAAAGAAAGAGAGAGAGAGAAAGTGAGCTCACTGCGACTGTGTGTGTGTGAGTGAATGTGTGTGGGAGTAAACACTGCTGGCAGTGAAGTTAAAAGGGGAGAGGGAGAGAAAAGGATGAAAATCTCATCCAAAGCAGAGTATGGGGAGGATGACAAACAAAGCGTTCATAGTGAAGGGCCATGTGCATCTGTGCATAGTCAACAAGGGTCAGAAGAAGGGGGCTGGGATGGGCATGCAAGGTTGAATGTATGTATTAAAGGGACTATGACATCATCCCCCGTAGCAGGAAGAACAAGAAGCCATCTAGAGGGCCAATTTACACCCAGGCCAGAGAGAATTTTTGCCCCAAGCGACCAATTGGGCGCTGCATTTAATATGCCATTAGTGTTAGGAAACCAGGGTACTAAATACCAACCCTGGAGTCATAGTGATATGACTGCAGTATTAGAAAACTGCCCCCCATCACCTCTGGAGGAGGTAGATGGTTGTCCAAATTAATGGCCTTATGCCATGGAACCACTTTGGCTGTGGGAGATTTGAGATGCCTTCTGGGCCAGATTTTCGCGGCCTCGCAGATGAGGGATTTTGAGGTGAATGCAGGTATAGAAGATACAGGTAATGCAGAAGGGTATACAACAGTGTGCACTATGGTTGGTGAGGCTTTAAGAAAACAGTTCCCCACACCCCCAAACACATATCAGAACATTAAATTTCGCATCAAACCTGGTGAGACTGGATCAGGTTATTATTTCAGATGTGCCGCAGAATGGGAACAAATGGTTGAGGAAAACAGTTTGAATAATCCCATAACACGTGACATTTTCAGATCAGCAGTGATGTCAGGGGCCCCCAATGGTGTAAAACAGGCCATGGAAGGTAACCCCGATATACCAGTAGCAACCAATGAAGTATGGGAAAGACACTTAGTATTTCACATTGACAGGACAGTTGATAAACTGCACAAAGATGAGGAGGAGCTAGAAAAGACAAAAAATCAACTGCTCAAGCTACAATTAGATTTAGCCAGAGCCAGTGGCCCAAAGAAAACCAAGCAAATGTCTCAGCAGTCTGTGAATGACCCACCTACCCCTTTAGTTATTCCTCCGTATTTCGGGTATGACCAGGGACCAACATATCCAATACCATGGTCACAGAGGGGTAATTGGGGAGGGAATAGAGGACAGAGAGGTGGAAATATGGGATTTAGAGGCAGACGTGGCAGAGGTGGGGAGCAACAGAGGGGAGGGTGTTTTTTGTGTGGTGGCAATGATCATTGGAAAAATGAATGCCCCTCACAGCAAGGGGGCGGCCAATTCACAGGGCCACCTGCAGGGGGATGGGGTCCTCTCAGAGGTGGACCTGGTGGTTGTGGCAGGGGACCACATGCCTCACGATACTCGGGGCAACAGCACCCGTCTCCAGCCAACCTACAGGCGCCTATGCACCCAACATGGGGCCCGGAGGGAGACGTGGGGGACTGTTGAAGGGGCCCACAGAGGACCACCATGAGGGGAATGGCTGAACCCCTCATGGAAATAGTGGTTGACAACAAACCACTAAGGGCTCTGGTGGATACTGGAGCTACATACTCCACTGTAACAAGAGGCACAATCACAGATAAAGATCTAAGTGATAAAACAGTGGGAGTCATGGGTTTCTCTGGTGGGTTAGAACATTGGCCAATGACAAAACAATTAACCGTTCAGGTTGTGAATCAGAGCTTACCACACTCATTCCTATACTCCTCTAACGCCCCTGTACCTCTGCTGGGAAGGGATTTGCTTATCAAATTGGGGGCCAGTATTTTATGTTCACCACAAGGGGTAATAGTGACTTTTCCAGATGGTACACAGGTTGATTGCTCACAGACTGCTCCAACAGGTTGCAGACAGAGTGTTCTATTAGGAGGGCCACTGAAGGAGGCAGCTGACATTTATTGGGTAGAATTAGATATCTCCCCATCCCCAATGAGTGTAGTGACCCTGTATAACAACCACCGACCATGGATAATGGACATAGATGTTTACTTACCACCCATTGACCCACTACACTGTACATTGTTCTACGACAGAAATGACACAGTCATGTACCAAGACATGTTTAACAGCATAGAAGGGGATAGATGGCGTCTCACAGGAGATGGCATATTCATAGGGAAAGAAGGAGTTGTAGCCCCCATTGTTTTGACCTCAGAACAGCTAAAATGGTATGAAATGACAGATACAGCCGCCCCACACATCTCTATGGCATTACACCCAGGCCATGAAGCTAGAGAGTTAGAAGGTATGACTAAAAGTTTAAGGGCTGTTGCTGATTGGGAGCCTACGGACATCAATATGGTATTATATTCTCACACTGCTAATTCATACTGGGTTACGGAAAAAACTGAAGATATGGGCGTGTTAACACATAAACAGATTTCAAGGAGTCATGGAAGAGAGCAAACGGATGGCCCAGGTGCTGAGCAGTTGATTGCGGTACAACCATCTGACTTATGGTCACAAGGGCCAGCGGATGTTGGCCTAATATTGCACCTGTAACATTTGACTTGTCATCTAATGAACCAATTTGGGTACCACAGTACCGTAACAAACCAGAGGCGGATGAGGGTATTGCATCAACTGTTCAGGGACTCCTAGAGAGGGGAGTTATTACTCCATGGAAATCTCCATGGAACACTCCTATTTTTCCCGTACAAAAACCAGGCACTAACAAGTACAGACTTGTGCATGACCTCAGACGAATCAATAGCATGGTAGTAACTCCAACATTGGCAGTCCCCAACCCTTACATCACTATCTCAAATTTGACCCCAGCTCACCAATGGTTTACATGTATTGATCTGTCAAACGCATTTTTCTGCATACCATTATCTGAAGAATGTAAGTTGTGTCTAGCATTTACCTACAGAGGTCGCCAGTACTCATATAACAGATTGCCACAAGGCTTCATCCTGTCACCAGGGATTTTTAATCAAGTACTAAAAGAACAATTGACAAAATGCACACTTCCCCCAGACTGTGTCTTGATAATGTATGTAGATGACCTGTTGCTCGCTGCCACAACAAATGAAGAGTGCCTACAGGCAACTGACCTAATATTGCAACAGCGATATGCTTCAGGATTTAAGGTTAGCAGAGAAAAATTGCAAGTCAGCAGGCCATCAGTTACATTTATGGGAAGGTTAATCACAGCTCAAGGTTCCACACTCTCCCACGTCTCGCTGACCACACCGTTAAGACAGATTGTGAAGGAACAGGGTATGAAAAATTTAAAGGCTGAGTTGACATGGACCCCTGAGGCAGAACAAGCTTTCATTGCCTTAAAGACAGAAATGGCTCATGCAGCTCATTTAAATTGTGCAGACTATTCACTGGGTTTCTTCCTGGATGTTTCTGAAACAGGAAACAGTGCACATGGGGTCCTATTTCAAAAACAGACAGGGACCAGAAGAGTTTTGATGTATGTCAGCGTCCTGCTGGATGGTATTGAACAGTGTCAGCCTACATGTGATCGGTTTGCAGCAGGCCTGGCTAAAATAATTGAGAAAACATCACATATTGTTATGGGCCATCAATTAACGGTTCTTACCACTCATTCCGTCATGTCATTTGTAAATTCGGCAGCTTTCACCTTTTCACCTCTGCGGCAACGGAAATTGGCTAAAATCTGTGCACAGACCAAATTGACGTGGTTATCTGCCCTTCCATTGGCATTAATGTCTGTACGTTCCTCTGTTAACAGGATTTCTGGCTTTACACCCTTTGAGTTGCTTACAGGTCGTTCTTTCCCTGGACCTTCAACGCCACTGAGACCTGACCAAATCACACCTTTATCACACTGTGTTTATTTTGACAAACTAACTGCTCTGATTAAACAATTTTCCCAGCTGGTCACCCCTGATACTGAACCAGAACCAATTCCATCGCCAACCGAGTGGGTCAGACTGAAAATGGAACGAAGCCAGATGGTCTGAACCCCTGAAAGTCACCTCAAGGACCTCACATTGTGTTCGCCTAGCAGGAAAAGGCGACACCTGGTATCATTTGTCTTCTTGTGCTGCATGTGATCACCCCAGTAGGTCCTTAGCGCAAACTGCAGTGGACCTGAGATCTCAGGTCCAAGAGAGGGAAGGTGCTGGGAGTGAAGAGGCTGAGGCTGGGGAAGGTGTGAATACTGAAATTTTCTACCAGATACCAGAAATAGTACACAAAAGAGGTGACATTTTTTCAAGCCCACCACAAGAACCTTTGGCACATTGTGTAAGCGCAGATTGTGCATATGGTGCAGGTATTGCAGTAACATTTAAAGATAAGAATGGTGTGGAGAAAGTGAAAAAACAAAACAAAAAACCTGGTGAATGTGCAGTGACACAGGAAGAAGACGGCAGAACAATTTTTCATTTAATCACAAAAAGAAAGTGCACTGATCTCCCCACATACGAAGATTTCACCAATAGTTTAAAACATATGAGAGATTGGTGTGTAGAACATAGAGTGAAAAGTGTTTCCGTACCCCGGCTGGGTGTGGTCTGGACAAACTAGACTTCCAAAGAGTCCAGAATATTTTGAGTAAAGTCTTTACAGGAGTAGACATAGTTATAACCATATATTCATTATAATTAATTTCACAAGTTTTTATGAGTTTTATTTAATTACATATAATCACGTTTTCATTAATTACAAGTGTATGATTTAATGTTTTAATGTTTTAATTTTTTATACTGGTTTTGTGTTTGAAGAAGGTACAAAAAATGAGACTGTGGGAAAATTGGCCATGTATGGGTTTCCTCCTCATCATCTCCATCACTATCGTAGGTATAATTTATGGCGTGGATAAATTACAACAAGACTCAAACGTAACCAGGCCTAAGAGATCACTAGAGAGGGACGCGTGTCTGAAAAAATATGGAGGTATAGAACTTGACTATGAAGAAGATTCAGCCACATCGTTTACATTTGATATATGCTCAGTTTTTAATTGCCAGGGAAGAATAGTTCATGGAGAGGATATGATGTATACCTGTGTGCTCCTCCGGCATTAGTGGAGGACTGTGGAAAGGGTGGAAACCGCTATTTTATAGGCAGCGGATGTGATGATTGGGGACAAGTTACCAAATATTCAGGATCATGGAGTCCAAACCCACATTATCTAAACAAAGAACAAAGGGGTTGGTGGGATAAGGTATCATTTCAAAGAGATTACAGTACTACACAGAACCCAGTCACTTTATCCATATCACGAATTAAGGAATCTTCATACAAAAAGAATAAGGCCTATTTTTTCTTAGGGATGGACCAAACTGGAAAGGATCCAATAGCATTGATTTTAATAAATATAGTTCCTAAACCCCAACCAAACATTACAGTAACTAAGAATATATCAATAATAGAAAGGGAAGATAAACATATAGGTGTGGATTATACTAAATTAACTCCAGAAGACATAATAGAAAAGGCAACAGGGTATGGAGAGACTAATTTGTGGCTAGAATGGCTGATTAACACTGCCAAAGAGCAAAAAATAGATGACTGCATAGCATGTGCAGGCGCGAGGCCTAGGCTGCACATTGAACCGGCCCCATTGCATCCAAATGACACATGGGGATATAACTGCATGCTATCACTCACAAGAGAGGTTGGGTCAACCAATTGCACCACATTGGCATCTATATTTCCCCCAATTTCAAATGATTCCCGAACAGGCCCGTTTGTACCTAGACAGAATGAGTACACGTGTTTTAATTTCACACCATCTAGTGCATCAATTAATTACGGACGCATTAATGAAGAGTGGTGTAACGTCATAATAAGTGATAATGGAACAAAAATAGGACCGTGGGCAAGAGCAGGCCTCTATTACTACTGTGGTGACAGACGCCTGTTTACTAGGGTACCGCCTAACACAAAAGGCTTGTGTGCTATGGTCCGACTAGGAGCACCTCTGACGCTGATAGGCGAGAAAGTAGTTGACATGAATAAAGGCACAGGGCAGTTAACAAACCGAAGAAGACGTCATGTGATAAGAAAACGTGGAGCAACCATAGACTTATCATTAAACAGTCCCACATATATAGATGCCATTGGGATTCCAAGAGGAGTCCCTGATGAATATAAATTGGCAGACCAAATAGCTGCAGGATTCGAAAATATACCAATCATTGCTGCACTGTTTCCAATAACTCCTAACAAAAATGTTGACAGAATAAACTATGTACATTACAATGTCATGAGATTAGCTAACCTTTCCAGAGACGCAGTAAAAGGCCTGTCTGAACAATTGGCTCCTACATCACTAATGGCTGTGCAAAATAGATTGGCTCTAGATATGTTGCTAGCTGAAAAAGGAGGTGTTTGCCATATGTTTGGTGATTTGTGTTGTACATTTATCCCGAATAACACTGCTCCTGATGGATCAGTTACTAAAGCATTAGAGGGCCTACGAGTATTATCAATAGAAATGAAAGAACATTCTGGGATAGACAACCCTGTAGGACAGTGGCTGGACAGGGCATTAGGTAAATGGAAGGCACTGATACTGTCCATTCTAATCTCGATAGCAGTCTTCGTAGCTATACTGGTAACCTGTGGGTGTTGCTGTATTCCATGTATTAGGTCATTGTGTAATCGTAGCAGCAATCGAGAAAAAGGACATGATACCACCTCCTTATAGCATGCCATTACTATCAGCACACCAAGACCCCGAGAGTGGCGATGATGATGAGGAAAATGATGTGTGACCTCTTTCAGAGGTCAAGAGAGGGATTGAGGGATGTTAATCCTCTTTAAAGGATGTTAATCATTTTTTTTAATCATTTATATTAATAATCAGTTTTAATAACTTGTTTATGTGTGTAATAAATTTTTCATGGGATTTCTTATTAAGGGTTTTAGATGTGTTGCTGGTTAAAAGTGTAATGGCTAAGTGCTGATATTGGACGTGCTTTCTGTAGAATGTGGTATGTGGGGGCAAGATGGGAGGTCAACGGCTAGGTGGGGCGCGGTGGAATGTGCACACACACATAACAAGATCAGATTACTTAGAAAAGCCCGGCTAGCTCAGGAAAATGGGTGGGGGTTCTTTCGTAGCATGTTTTGCAGAGACCAAGAGACAAAGGAGAATCAACGGACGGATCCCCCATCCAATGAGAAGAAGAGACACGTCGACACATACTATAAATATGATGTGAAACTGTGTTTCTGGGTTGATTCTTTGTAAGACGTGTGTCGGAGACAACCCAGCGCTGTAACTTTGGTGATTTCTGATCAATAAATTTCAATACTTTTTATATTTCGCCTTCCTTCAATTTTTGATCACGCAGGACGATTGAAGTCCAACAATATCCAACAATACCTCATCTCCCCTGGTCCTCAACACTGGTGCTCCTCAGAACTGCGTTCTCAGCCCTCTCCTGTTCTCCCTGAACACACATGACTGTACAGCTCCAATGTCATCGTAAAATTGGCTAAAGACAAAATTCTAAAATTCTTACAAATGTGGTTGTTGCCTCATGAAAATATCCTAATAAAGCAAAAAAAAAGGTAATTCAGAAAGCGTCTCAACCCTTAAAAGAGGTCTTAAGGTCCAACATTGTTAGGAGTATGAATGAGGACTTTTAAGAGGGTTAAGAGCTTCTTTAGCAGCGGAGAAAATGGGCAAAACCTGAAGAGGAAGAAAAATGTGTTGCACACAATGTATGACAGTCGGTTAATAAAACGCCAGACCTTAGATCGTGCGAGGATCATGTGACTGATCGTATTAGCTGAGATCGACCGATATATTGGTTTACCGATATTTTTCCCGATATTTAAGCATTTTACCATAATCGGTTATTGGTTTAGTAAAAAAAAAAAATCGGTTTTGAATATTTTTATTTTTTTATTTTTTTTGTCACATACATCATTATACAGAGTATAAGCAGCAGTGAAATTTTGTTCTCTGCATTTGACCCATCCAAGTGCGCACACACTTGGAGCAGTGGACACACACACACACACACTTGGAGCAGTGGACACACACACACACACACACACACACACACACACACACACACCTGGAGCAGTGGACACACACACACACACACACACACACACACACACACACACACACACACACACACACACACACACACACACACAGACAGACACAGACACCTGGAGCAGTGGACACACACACACACACACACCTGGAGCAGTGGACACACACACACACACACACACCTGGAGCAGTGGACACACAAACACACACACACCTGGAGCAGTGGACACTGTTCACTCAGGAGAAGCTCCAGCACGACCACCGCATGTAACTTTTAATAAGATTCACTTGTTTGAAACGCGCTAAATTATATTAACATTTACTATAAACCGTGCTGTCAGCAGTTTTCATAATCTATAATGACAAAGAATTTAATAATTCTGATAAAACATGCCAGTTAAGAAATGCAATAAAATACGATGTTTTGTTTGTTATAGTTTATTTCAATATTCCAAAGAATATTATTCAGTGAATTATTCTTCACTCTTTAGTCTATTAAACAGCGTTTAAACCTAAAACTGTAGTTTAAAATGAAGATATGACTTCTGTCCTTTATTTTCTCCATTTGAAAACATTAGACATTATTTTGCTTACTGTTAAATGTTAATATCAGTGTTGCTGATGATGCTTTTTATAAATAAAATGTTTTTATTGTTGTAATTTGAAGATTAAATTGTACATGAAAGAATGTTAATTTTCAACAGTTGTTTGTTGTTGTTAAGATGACTGAAAGTGAAGAATGGACTTACTTCACTCTGTTATTTATTTACTTTATAACAGTAAATAAATATCGGTTCTGAATATCGGTTATCGGATACATAAACATGCAAATAAACGTTAACGGTATCGGTTATAAAAACTCAATATCGGTCGATCACTACTTATTAGAGACACGTTAACATCTTTTTGTAAGGAAACAAACAATTTGTAAGGACAAATGCATTAAATAGTGATGTATTTCTGGGGGAAACTTTTTCAAAAGAAAGCAAACTCACTACGTCTCTTTGCTGAGCCGCGGCAGTCTTGAAATGGAACAAAAAGTGTTGAACTTGAAATTGTTTATGCGCAGTATATTAATGCCAGGGGTCAATCAAGAAGGTACATATTGGTCTTCAGTTTGAATACAATATTTCCAAGTGTTTTAGTGTTTTCAAAACACTTTTTCACAGCGCGCATCGCTCAAACTCATCAAAAATCAACGAGCAACAACGAGTTATCCAAGTGACTGCTGCAGAACGCACGTGAGGGAGAGACGAGGCAGTGCACATCGTACATCTCTAAGTGAGCGGAAATTATACCGAACGTGGCACTTCTGGGACTCTACGCAATACCCGCAACCTCACACCAAATTTCAGGCCTTGTAGATAGGCAAGCATATATACAAATAATTTAGTAAGCAGAAATACGAAATTTACCTTCACATATTAGAGGAAGATGCTGATAACTAATGCCTGAAGAATGCACTTACAGCAGCCATGATAAAAAATTGTTGGCGGTTAAAGTTTTCTATGCACAATTTGATTTGACAAAAGTCACGATACCGATTACTCTCTCTCTATCCAATCACGTTGATGGATAAAAATAATTAAAATAAGCATGTAACGACCACAAACGGAGGAAAATAGCGGAGTAAAAGTACCGATATATAACTTAAAATGTACTCAAGTAAAAGTACACACTTTTTAAACTACTCAAAAAAGTACAATTACTGATAAAAACTACTTAATTGCTGTCACGTGATTATTTGTAATTCGTTACTTCACACCCCTGCATAAAAGCTATTTAAAGATGTGTATTTCAACTTAAACTATTTGATAATCAGGAAGTGCTTTATTGCCAGTTATGTTTACACATAAGATTAATTTGTTTTGGTGACTGAAGCTTCCACAAGCAGAATGACAGTGACCAGACAAAACGGATAGTAAAAATAATTCAAATAAAGTAAATGGGGAATATAATATATATGCATGCGCACAAAAAAGACATCATATACAATATTAGTAGATACAGATGTTGTGTACAAATTCAAGGAAATGTAAATATGTGATGTGTGTTACATGTTTATTGTCAAGTTGTTCATAAGGTAGATTGCCTGAGGGAAGAAATTGTCCTGTGTCTGGTCGTTCTGGTACTCAGAGCTCTGTAGCGTCGACCAGAAGCTAACAGTTCAAAGAGGGGGTGTGCTGGATGTGAGGGGTCCAGAGTGATTTTACCAGCCCTTTTACTCGCTCTGGATGAGTACAGTTCTTGGAGATTGGGGAGGGTTGTACTAATGATTCACTCAGCAATCCGGACTACCCTCCGTAGTCTTCTGAGATCAGTTTTGGCATCGAAGCTGAACCAGACAGTTATTGATGTGCATTTGAATCAGTCACCACGCTTCAGGTGTTTTGTGTGTGTGTGTGTGTGTCGAGAATACCGTCCTTCTGGTATTGTAATCATTCAATACAAACTATTCTTAAGTGTTGAATACATTTACATATAGTAGAAATTACCTTCATGATGATAAAAATCAACTCCTTTTACTTCAATCTTATACATCTGTTATTGTATTAAAGTACAGAAAAATAAAATACAATACAATGTTACGTTTTTTTTTTTATCAGTGTCCAGGAAGCAACACCTGGATGATGCCTTGCTGAACTTTAGTTTTATGGAGGCACAGCCACTGTCTGTGGTGTAAAATGAAGGCTTTATGGCCTTTGTCTACCTCCTGGATCCCAGATACACAATCCCAGGAAGGAAGGCCCTGAAACAAATGTTGGATGAAAAATACAAGGTCACCAAAGACTGGTGGCACAAGTTGGCACAGGCTGTGGCACAAGTTTCAAAGGCGTCCACAGTCAGCTTAACAGCAGATATGTGTAACTCAATAAATATGGACGCCTTCTGTTAGGTGTAAAAAACTTCCCCCAGTCCCATACTGCAGCACACATAGCAGAGGCCAAAGACACTCTGATGGCAGAGTGGGGAATCCGAGACAAAGGAGTCTGGTCACAGACGCAGCCCCAAATATGGTAGCATGTGCCAATCTCCTCAATGTGTGCCACATCAAATGTTTTGCCCACATGTTGAATCTGGTAGTGAAAAAGTCACTGTCACGAACATTGGACCGTAATGACATCTGCACCAATGCACGGAGAATTGTGGCACATTTCAAATCAAGCACCATAGCAAACGAGAATCTGTCTAATCTGGCTTCTGTAGCACAACAAGTAGTAAGGTAGCAGTGGAAAGACACACGAGAGAATGTGCCAGTGTTATACCTGAACCAGCCCATCCACTGCCACCTGCAGAGGGTCCATCTCATGTCCAAAGCAACAGCCTCTGGGACCTCCTGGACAGCCATGAACAGCCATGCGGAAATACTGACGATCGAAAACAAGCCAGTTACGATCTCAGGAAATTCATCAAAGCCACCAAACGACAATACAAAAAAAAGTTGAAGAACAATTAAACACCAACAATGCAAGAAGCATGTGGCAGGGCATCAACAACATCACAGATTTCAAAGGGAAGAAACAAGCTACTGTGAACATTGCCGCCTCAGAGAGACCATAGGGCACCTTGTGGCACATACAAATGGTTTATTACCCTCATAAAAATACCACCCAAAACTGGACACCTGTTTGTACAGCCCCCACCCTTCAGTCTAGTTTCACCCCACGTGGGGTCATGGTAATACCACGTGGTTTTTTTTAGACCACGTGGGTTTTTTAGACCACGTGGGTTATCTGATACGGGGGATGTGTTGTGACATGTTTTTGTATGTTTAAACAATACAATGTGAAACTGTGTAAAATAGGAAGAAAGGGTCGTTTTTATTCAAGTTTTTCATACACATACATGTGAAGGCACCGTATATACACGTAAAATGAGCGATATCTATTTTTCCAGAGTGTATTAAGATACAGGTAAAAATCTAGGGTTAGTCTTACAAATGAGAAAATAAATAAAAATGCGTCAGACGTGTTTGTTAAAACTTAGTGATATTGTAATTCAAAAAGCAGTTAGTTCGACAGAGTTAAAGAAAAAAATACGAAATCAAAGTAGATAGACAGAAGTATGTTACAAGGAAAGCGGGTAAAACGAAGATAAAAAAGGTTCATACATTTACCGAGAATCTAAAACAAGACAATCTCACAGACGTTTGTTAAAACGGCCACAGCCGTCAAATGATAGTCTCGGAGGCTCGTTGTACGGAAAGTTAAACGAGAGACTGAGTGCGGGTCAGGTCCACGCGTGTCCGCGGAGAGGTCCGTACGCATCGACGGTTAAAGTTAGAATGAGCTCCCGAACGCTGCGGGGGCAGACCACGCCTACATCCCACCCCCTAGATCCGGAGGAGTAGGAGGAGGCAGCAAAACGGTGATTTAAAGGAATTAAACCATCATATGTTTAAAAAATGTTAGAAGCTATTTTTAATAAGCCTTTTAACATGTCTTAATTAATTAACCCATACAACATAATTCACCTAAAACATGTATAACTTGAATCACTATCGTAAGTCGTTTTGGATAAAAATGTCTGCTAAATAAATAAATAAATGCAAATCCTTCCTTTAAAAAGTGTTCTTTTAAACAAACAAAACCCATAGGTTCCGGGAAAAGTTTTGTTTTAAAACCAAACTTTTGAACAAAGTTTTGCTCAAAACCAAAGGTATTGTCACGCTTAAGACTTATAGTGTTAACGTGTTATATAACGTAAAAGTGCGTGTATGGAGACATTGAAAGTGAAACCGTGTTAGGGAAAAGTTTTTATTAAAGTTATTTTAGCATACACAATGTCACGGAAAAACTTCAAAACAAGAAAGTCAGAGTATAACATTTATAAAAGAGTACAAAAATACGACGTAAACCAAATAAGAGTCAAACCGCGTAATAGAAAACAATAAAGACAAAGAAAACTAGGATTCAATGTGTATAAGCTAACAAAGGTTAACTTGGTTTATATTAAACAAGTTTTAATATAAAGAAAATACGATGTATATACACGTAAAAATAAGCAATGTTTTTATTTTCCAGAAAGCGTTGTTTAAAATTAGGTAAAATACGGTGTAAGAAAACATAAAAATGAAGACAGGTTATTTAAACAACTAAGACAATATTAACATTAAATAATATAGATTAACCTTACTTACTGTGGTATAAAATAAATATCAAGCCGTTAAAAAGATACGTTTGTCAGAAGTTTGTAATATTACAATTTAAAACTAGTTAGTTTGACAATGAAAATAAAAAAATCAAACTTTTAAGAAGACAGAAGTTGTCACAAGAAAAGGTGGGAAACAAGGAAAAATAACAAACGCACATTTAGCCGTTGTCCAAAAATAAGGTAATCTCAGAGACAAAAGATAGTCTATCATAACTTAGCTGAACGGAAAAGTTAAACAAAAGAAAAAGCCCCAAACGGCATCCGGAGAAGTCCGCGCGTGTCCGTTTCAAACGCAGAATGGCGACATCCGGTTCCAGGCAGACCACACCTACGTCCCATCCCCTAGATCCGGAGGAGGAGGGACCAAAACTGAGATTTAAGGGAATTAATCCATGGACTGTTTTAAAACATTAAAGTAATTTTTAATAAGTCTTTTACATGTCTTAATTAAACCATTCAACATCATTCACCTAAATCTTTTCACTTTAAAAAAAGTTTAGTACGACTATAGTTAACTTTTAAACAAACAAGTCCTAACCTCTGGGGGAAATTTTGTTTTATTTGTTTAACAACACATTTTACTTTATTTACTCGTTGCTTTTTGTCAATCTTATGAAACACACACACACACACACACACACACACACACACACACACACACACACACACACAAACAACCTCTATAGAGTTAAACATTTAGACTTTTATGATGTCTCATACAAACATTTTACAAATAGAAACACTTCTTGGAATCACACCGGTATCTCTAAAAACAAAGATTAAAAGCAGTCAATCGAACCTCTGATGAATACAAGGTGGTTACAGAGGTTTTCTTTATGAATTAGAGCTAAATAAGACTGAAAATGAATTGTCATAAGATTGTTTGCAACAAAAGTGATTCCTAAACAATGTGGCACAAATGTGTCACATAATCTTTACAACAAACATATTAGACTTTCTTTCTCACTTTAAAATTGTATTATTAGCCGAGGTGTTTAAAAGTATGTTTATTTTTTCACAGCATAATGTTTAATTTTATTAAAATAAAAACAATTGATCTACATAGGTTTATTTTACACCACCGCCTGATGTGTCTGACAGTTTGTGACAAATATCTTACTGATAAAGATGTGTTAAGATATTAAATATGTGTAAAACGTGTAAAGTTCAATATTATTGTTACAATAGTGTAATAAAACCCAAACATAAAAGTAAACACACACACACACACACACACACACACACACACACACACACACACACACACACACACACTGGAACAGTTCACCGTCCGGTCAAAGGACGCATGCACTATTGAACCTTGTTTTATGACAAACATCTGCTGAATTTAAAAATTAGGTTAAGTTTTAGAAAATAAAGTACATTTACTAACGGAGTCATGTTTACAGAACTGGTGAATGTGACTTCAAGTTGAAATTTAGGATGAAATGAGTCAGATAAATAATGAGATGATACACAAACTTAAATACATAAAAAAATTTTTTTAATAAAAGCCTCTGATGTAGGAAATTGATGTTAAATTTGACTTGATTTAGTATCTAATTTTGTTATTTATTTTTTCACTCATATATATTTCTACCCCACATCTCGTCGCAAACATAAGCTTGTAAATGTAAACATTTACGCACACACACACACACACACACACACACACACACACACACACACACACACACACACACACACACACACACACACACACACAAATAAACATAAACATGGACATAAACACCCTCTACATGGTTAAATATTTAGACTTTTATGATGTCTCATACAAAACATTTTACAAATAAATAACTTTCTTAGAATCACACTGAATATATCTACAAGATGACGAAAATAAGTATGATTAAACAATGATATAACTATTGTTTAACAAATATCATTCTAACAAAATGTAAAACCTAAAACCATGAATCCCTAACCCTTACAACAGATTAGACTTTTTTTTTCTCACTTAATAAACTGTGTTATTAACCGTAAGGGGGTTAAATACAGTATGTTTTATTGCATTAAAATAAAAACAACAACCGATCTATATAGGTTTATTCGACTGAGCTTTGATAAAATAACTGATGTAAGAAACATGCAAATATTCGATAAGGTTTATCAAACGGGTGTGTCTGGTGATTTGCGTTGTTGTACATATCTCGCCGATACAGATATGTTAAGATGTTTAACATCTGTAAAAAATAGTCTAAAAAGTCATCTTTTTAGCTTTCACATAGGAACCATGTCAACACTCAACGGTTTTTTGTAACAGAGTCCTGAGACAAATGAAAATAAAATGTGTGAAATACTGATGACAGGAAGAGCGGCAGACTAAAAGCTTCAGATTTATTAAAACAATCGAGCATGTGCATTTTTCTCTTGAATACGTATGCATACAGTAACCAGTGAGTACACGAATCTGTATAATACATAACCGCATAATTCAGTGATTCTATCAAATTAATCATGCGTTTCAAATACATTTGATTTAAAGTCAGATTTGATTTCTCGTCAAAACACAATAAAACTTTTTAAAAACGTTAAAACTTTCTTACGACTTTTTAATTATGTTGAACAAAATTAATATCGAATATAGGGTTATGTTTTTAGTTTGAGATGTTTGTAAGTTAATCACATATTTAACCTAAAACATTTTTCATTCAAACTCTCTCTTGCGCGCACAACTGCCGACAACATCCTTAACTTGGTTTTATCATTCAGCTGTAGCTGAAACTCTATAACGCGTTCAATTTATGCATCAATGCAGCTATAGATACTGGAAGAGCTCATTGAGCTGTTTAACTGTAGAAAATGTAAACAATAACGCGTAAAACCTGATCGACAGACTGAGTGTACGCTCCTAAAACAAGCCTGGAACCATTTCGAACCATTCTAACACTAGTCTAATGTGGTCCGTGGCAGAAAATGTGTTATAGCACAGCAGTAAAACTCTGGACATGAACTAAGCTGGTTTTGATGTTTTTGGTCTGAACGACCAAATAACTACAAGTCCTACTTAAAATCTACGATGAAACTAGAAAATATACGTGTGACCTAACAGTGTTTAAAAATACTGGACGCGTTCGTTTAGATGAAGACACGCAGAGTTGGCTAACACAACGAAACATGGCGTGAAGCAAACGTATAACACGATAAGCGTTCTCCAGGACTGACTGACTGACTTTTATTCTTAAGATTTGATTTCAAGAACACACACACACACACACACACACACACACACACACACACACACACACACACACACACACACACACACACACACACACACACACACACACCTATACAGGTAAGCCTGCATTATAAGGACATTTTCTTCAAACCAGAAAAAAACGTGGTTTATAGGGACTATGCTTTCCTTTTATAGTAGAGCTTTCAAATAAAAAAAATTATGCTTTAAAAAAATCAGGGCATCAAAACACAACATTTATTTGTTATTTATCATTTATAAAACAAGATACACGACATCCTGAGTTTTTGCTGATTTACAAGGACATATGTCCTGGAAGACAGAAACCTGAATTACGAGGACAAAACGGTTTACAAGGACAGTGTGATGTCACGATGACATCACAGCTCATTAGAATATAACCAATACACACAAACATGACAACACCCTGCACTACAAAGACATAAGGGTTTACTAGGACTGTGAAATCATAATAATAAACTATATACACCCACACACATTATTATTACTGTTTTTTCTCAAAACCCATTTTAAAGTGCTTGTAATAACTCATGATTCTGATCTAAATTGGATTTTGATTTTGTAATATGTATTGTTTTATAATGGACTACATTCTACACCTGCTTAGCATTACATCTATAGAAATGTTTAGCATTACGTCTTAGCATTACATCTATAGAAATGTTTAGCATTTCAACATTGATAGATTGATCGTTAATGGCACTCAGTGTGAAAGGGCCTTAAGGACTGCCTATAGAAATACTATGTGTATCTCCTTTAGTTAAACTTGTGTGCAGTATAAAATAATACAGTCACAATGAATCCTGCTGAAGACAGATTTTAATGAAACAGACTCAATTTATTAATAACAGCCTTAACAATTCCTCGTAATTAAAGAGGCAACATCCATGTTGTATTTACTACAAACGTTTTAAAAACAGTCCATGTGAACATACATTTTGGTATTATAGCAAACAATGCAGATACTTCATATCAGATTAAAAAAACAAAACGAATAAAAACCTGTTTTTTTTCTTTCTCAATTTCATGACTTAAAAGTACTGACTGTTCTTAGAAAGCAGCTTTGTCAACTACAGACACTGGAACATTTCATTCAAAACTAATTCAATGAAGAAGTGCACTCTACCAGTCAAAAGTGTTTGAAAAGTAAGATTTTTAATGTTTTTTTTTTAAAGAATTCTCTTCTGCTCACCAAGCCTGCTTTTATTTGATCCAAAATACAGCAAAAACAGTGCTATTGTGAAATATTTTTACTATTTAAAATAACTTTTTTCTGTTTGAATATTTCATATCTGATATTTCATATCTGATATCCAATATATCTGTATTTTCAGCATCATTACTCCAGTCTTCAGTGTCACATGATCTTCAGAAATTATTTGTAACATTATAAATGTCTATCATCACTTTTGATCAATTTAAAGCGTCCTGGCTAAATAAAAGTATACATTTTTATAATTTATTTTCCAAAAAAGAGAAAATTATACTGACTACAAGCTTTTGAATTGTATAGTGTATAATACTACAAAATATTTATATTTCAGATAAATGCTTATTATCATTATTATTAATCATAAATGTGTCTTGAATATCAAATCAGAATATTATTATGATTTCTGAAGATCATGTGACACTGAAGACTGGAGTAATGATGCTGAAAATACAGCTTTGATCAAAAATAAATTAACATTTTAAAATATAATCATATTGTCACGGTGCACACACGAGGGAGGAACAGGAACACGCAGACGAGGATATAAACTCAAATTATAATATTTTATAACACATCAAGGCTGGACATAACAGGACAAGGCAGGACTCACAGACAGGATACACCGGGAATAACAAGTAGACCAGACAACATCAAACTGAACAGGCATGAACTAATATACACAGGTAAATCATAGATAATTAGACAAACACGGCTGGACATGAATTAACTAATAATGACATTAAACAAGGACAGGAAACAAACCAAATAAGGAAACATGAGGTAGGGACACATGACACACGACAGAGGACATAACTCCCCCTCCCGAAAGGCTCGTCCCGAGCCTTAACAGTTCCATCAGGGAGGGTGGGCGCTCTGGAGGCCCCAGGACAGACACAGACAGGAACGCAGGACGGGGACCTCCAGAGCAGAACAGACAGACAGGGACCATGGCGGAGCTGGGAACTCTGGAAGCCATGGCGGTGCAGGGAGCTCTGGGGACCATGGCGGAGCTGGGAGCTCTGGGGACCATGGCGGAGCTGGGAGCTCTGGGGACCATGGTGGAGCTGGGAGCTCTGGGGACCATGGCGGAGCTGGGAGCTCTGGGGACCATGGCGGAGCTGGGAGCTCTGGAGGCCATGGCAGATGGTCTTCGGGGCCCTAGGCCTCGACCCCCTCGGCCCGGCCCCTACAGCAGGAACCCTTCTACCCCCCCCCCCAAAATTTCCAATGGGGAAGTGAGGGGGTATCAGGAGCCCTCCAGGGCTAAACAGACAGGATAGTACAAAACACGACAGGACAGACCTCCAGGGCCAGACAGACAGGACAGGACACGATGACAGGAAAGCCCTCCAGGGCCCGACAGACAAGACATCCCACAGGAACCAGAAGCCCTCCTGGGCTAGCTCGGAGGCTGAGGCTTCCTCTGGGCATGATCAGGAGTCAGGGGCCCTCACAGGGTCCCTCAGCGACCGCCTCCACTTCAGCAACAAGGGGACAGGCGGCTAGAATGGCCTCCATGGCCACAACACGAGGAGCCGCCTGCCCCAGACGAGTCTCCATGGACAAGACAAGACAAGGTAGTTTAAAATGTTCCTGTGGGCACAACAAGACAGACACACGGCACTCCTGGCCGTGACATGTGGACTTGATCCACGGGGCTAGGGATAGCGGCGGCCAGCGGGCATGAATCAACGCCGATCCAGTGCTTGAGTCAGCGGCAATCCGGCGGGCTTGAGTCAGCGGCAATCCGGCGGGCTTTAGGACAGCGGTGGGCCGGCGGGCATTGAGTCAGAGGCGGGCCGGCAGGCATTGAGTCAGAGGCGATGCGGTGGCGTGATCTCCCGCGAACGGCACGCCTGGGGGAGCGGCAACCCGGGAACTAGACAAGGATGCCGGCGGGCTTGGGAGAGCCACCGCCGGCGACGGATATCTCCCGCGATCGGCGGGCATGAGGGCTCGCGGCCAGTGGACTCGCGGCACTCGCGGCGATCCCGCCGAACTCCCACGCCGACTTGCAGTGGGCTATGGAATGACGGCGACTTCCATGCAGCGGGACAGACATACATAAACACTGGAACAAAATAAAAACTTTTCAAAACGGAAAACAAAACGGGGTGAATGGGCGCCGCTTACGGTTTAGGTCTGGTCTTCTGTCACGGTGCACACACGAGGGAGGAACAGGAACACGCAGACAAGGATATAAACTCAAATTATAATATTTTATAACACATCAAGGCTGGACATAACAGGACAAGGCAGGACTCACAGACAGGATACACCGGGAATAACAAGTAGACCAGACAACATCAAACTGAACAGGCATGAACTAATATACACAGGTAAATCATAGATAATTAGACAAACACGGCTGGACATGAATTAACTAATAATGACATTAAACAAGGACAGGAAACAAACCAAATAAGGAAACATGAGGTAGGGACACATGACACACGACAGAGGACTGACACATATAGAAAAGTTATTTTAAAAAGTAAAAAATATTTCACACTGCTGCTTTTTCTGTACTTTGGATCAAATAAATACAGGCTTGGTGAACAGAAGAGACTTCTTAAAAAAACATTACAATTCTTACTGTTCAAACACTTTTTACTGGTAGTGTATGTAAGCTACAACAGCAGTAAGGAATAAACATTAAATTGTAGCATTTAAAACCAGTAAAAAGAGTTTTACACAAATATTTACAACAAGAGTTGTAAAATCGTCATTATAGTGTAACAATCTTCGAGAACTAAGCTAAGTGGTTAGAGGGTGCAAACAGCACTATGCACTAACTTTCAGACTGACTCCTCCTTTTGAGTGTGATACCTCTATTTCTCACGAAATCCCTGATGTTTTGTACTGACCGGTTATTTAGCACAGGCTCTTCAGCTTTTTTGCACTGAAGACACTCTGATTTAGTGGCCAAATGACCTTTGGTGATGTGGAATTTGAAATGTTTCATCACAGCCGCAACTTCTGCTTTTGACCACATCATTCTTCTCTTCCTGTCAGTGGTCTCACGGTCTTCAACACTTCCAGTCACTAAAAACAAGAATGCAAAGTACTGTGAACTGCTCTGACATTAACTATTACAATTTGCAGTATACCACTTTACTGAATGCATGTAATGTCTATAACAAATGTAAAAGTCTGATAGTTAAGAGGCTTTAAAAAGGCCTTACAATAAAAGTCACACAGAGAATCACAGGATTATGAGTTGGCTGCTTATAGGGAAAAAACAGTGCTGAGCTTCTTTTCAAATAAAAGCTTTATGATAAAAATGAAGATTAATGAAAGATTAATAAATACTGTAATGTATTGTTCACGTTAAACAAATAATGTATAATCCTACAAAGCTATTATTATCAGAGCATGTGAGCAGAGCATGTTACAACACAGTGGACAGAGCATGTGGACTTTGCTTTTCCAGTGAGTATGAGCGTTCCACGAGCGGAATGCACAGTCATAATTTCATCATAAATACATTAGGGATGAACCAAATTTTCACCTGCTGAAAGAGAAAAACGGCCGGAATAACGAGCCAAAATATATATATACAATACAGGCATAAGGTTTCACTCTCCTCGTCACTGCGTGATGTGAATATAGAGCAGCACGTCACACCGTGTAGTGGACAGATCGTTAATGGCTGGTCTTTGTGGTAAAACAGTCAGGCAGGACATCCAAATGCTCATTCATCGACTTCAAATATGTCTTATCATCGTGTGGAAGCTAAACAGTAATGTGCTTCGTTCACTGCATCACAGATGGAGGCGCCGGAGCAGTCACTTGCTCTTAAAATACTCCATCATTTTTGGCCATAAGAGTAACACATCTTTCCAATCTGTAAAAACTCTACATTTGTGTGCAGTCTCTGTGAACTTACATATTTTTGTATTAATAAAAAAAAAAAAAAAATTAATTGCATTACAGACATGACAAATATACAGTGGGACAAAAAAGTATTTAGTCAGCCACCAATTGTGCAAGTTCTCCCACTTAAAAAGATGAGAGAGGCCTGTAATTTTCATCATAGGTATACCTCAACTATAAGAGACAAAATAAGAAAAAAAATCCAGAAAATCACATTGTAGGATTTTTAAAGAATTTATTTGCAAATTATGGTGGAAAATAAATATTTGGTCAGCTACAAACAAACAAGATTGCTGGCTCTCACAGACCTGTAACTTCTTCTTTAAGAGGCTCCTCTGTCCTCCACTCGTTACCTGTATTAATGGCATCTGTTTGAACTCGTTATCAGTATAAAAGACACCTGTCCACAACCTCAAACAGTCACACTCCAAACTCCACTATGGCCAAGACCAAAGAGCTGTCAAAGGACACCAGAAACAAAATTGTAGACTTGCACCAGGCTGGGAAGACTGAATCTGCAACAGGTAAGCAGCTTGGTGTGAAGAAATCAACTGTGGGAGCAATTATTAGAAAATGGAAGACATACAAGACCACTGATAATCTCCCTCGATCTGGGGCTCCACGAAGATCTCACCCGTGGGGTCAAAATGATCACAAGAACTGTGAGCAAAAATCCCAGAACCACACGGGGACCTAGTGAATGACCTGCAGCGAGCTGGGACCAAAGTAACAAAGGCTACCATCAGTAACACACTGCGCCAGGGACTCAAATCCTGCAGTGCCAGACGTGTCCCCCTGCTTAAGCCAGTACATGTCCAGGCCCGTCTGAAGTTTGCTAGAGAGCATTTGGATGATCCAGGAGAGGATTGGGAGAATGTCAGATGAAACCAAAATAGAACTTTTTGGTAAAAACTCAACTTGTCGTGTTTGGAGGAGAAAGAATGCTGAGTTGTATCCAAAGAACACCATACCTACTGTGAAGCATGGGGGTGGAAACATCATGCTTTGGGGCTGTTTTTCTGCAAAGGGACCAGGACGACTGATCTGTGTAAAGGAAAGAATGAATGGGGCCATGTATCGTGAGATTTTGAGTGAAAACCTCCTAACATCAGCAAGGGCATTGAAGATGAAACGTGGCTGGGTCTTTCAGCATGACAATGATCCCAAACACACCGCCCGGGCAATGAAGGAGTGGCTTCGTAAGAAGCATTTCAGGGTCCTGGAGTGGCCTAGCCAGTCTCCAGATCTCAACCCCATAGAAAATCTTTGGAGGGAGTTGAAAGTCTGTGTTGCCCAGGGACAGCCCCAAAACATCACTGTTCTAGAGGAGATCTGCATGGAGGAATGGGCCAAAATACCAGCAACAGTGTGTGAAAACCTTGTGAAGACTTAAAGAAAACGTTTGACCTCTGTCATTGCCAACAAAGGGTATATAACAAAGTATTGAGATGAAATTTTGTTATTGACCAAATACTTATTTTCCACCATATAAAATAAATTCTTTAAAAATCCTACAATGTGATTTTCTGGATTTTTTTTTTCTTATTTTGTCTCTCATAGTTGAGGTATACCTATGATGAAAATTACAGGCCTCTCTCATCTTTTTAAGTGGGAGAACTTGCACAATTGGTGGCTGACTAAATACTTTTTTGCCCCACTGTATATATAGAGATCAAATGTCAATTTTGGAAATGGAAAACACATTCTCAGATTTTATAATCCGTATGAAACATGCATAAAGGCGCATCACTATTGCAGAGATGACAAATCACGCCTGATTCACACATACGCCGGTTGCAGTGCGTATTCAGTCCATGCGCGTTATAAATGAAGCAGCACGGCCTCATTTTGCTTTCACAGGATGCATTTGCTGTCCGCTTCTGATCTGCAGCTGTTTTCCACAGACAACAGCCATTATTTTGATTTCAAATCAAAACGCCGTTACCGAAAATGCTTATCACAGTACAGTAATACAATATTTCATAGACATTCACGTTTAAACTCCAATATACAGTAAATAACAAACTATCCAATGCCTTTGAGTTCTAGATTTGTATATTAAATTGCACAAGCAAGTGGCAACACATTTGAACACTACTTTTAATGTAAGACAAGTCTATAAAGTCTATATATCAAAATTATTTTTAATTGAAATGTACCACTGACAGAAAGACGGCTCTTATGCCTTTTCTTTTGCATTTAAAACTTTATTAGCTACAGGCAGTCCCGCGGGTCTTAAAGAACTTTGTTTTTCTACCTTCACAAGTACATCTATTATGTTGCCTTGTTTATCTAAAAGTGAACGTTTCCTTGTTTTAAGCCTAGCCAAAAAGCCTGTGAAACACAGTAGACTTTAAAGCTGCAGTCCATAACTTTTTTGGTGAAAAATGATCCAAAATCAATATTTGAGCAAGTACATAACCAGCCAGTGTTCAAAACTGTCACCTTACTTTAGCCCGATTCACAATGTCACCTTACTTTAGGCCGATTCACAACGGTTAGCTTATAATAATGTTTTATAATTTGATTGATACAGGTAGGTTTACACGGAGATTTGAGCATGGCTCTGCGTCATTACATCACGTCTGTAAACATGAACAAGTTTTCACGGCTAGTAGACTATATCACATGTTAGGATCCTGCAGGTGACGCATTGTTTATAGCCTTTTCTCACAGCAGCTGGAATAATTAAATATCATTTTGATGCAGGATTGTGATTGAGAAAGGATTGTGTGTTTATGAAACATGTGAATGAAATTAAATTATTCCAGTTTTAAATGTGCTTCTGATTACAGATAGCCTTATTACACAAGATTTGTATTTGAAAGAAAACCAGTTCGAAGGGAGCATAGTTTGCTTTTTGGGTTAAAATAATGTGTTAATATGAAATTTGAATGGCATGACAATTAGATTAGACTGTGCAGAAATTGAAATCTACACGCTAATACACACTATATCTATAGTCACGCAATGCTGTTGTTAACATTAATAATTTGAGAATAAATATAACAATAATAATTTGCTCGGTTTGATGTGATATGAGCTAATTAACTGATCGTTAGATTTAATCACCATTGGTAGCATGATTTATGGTAGTGTTTTTTTCCTCAGTTGGTCAGAACAAATGTGGCAGCCTTGTTACTGGTTCAGATGACAATATATGGTGAAAATTCAGATTCGGGTCATATATTCCAAGAAGCAGACTAATCTGTGATTACTAAGTGTTTGATTCACACCGGTGCGGTGACTGACAGCTACACATTCACTTCAAAACATCAGATTCATCCGTGCTGGAGCCGTGCCAGAACACAGCCCAGAAATGAAGATAATTTCTCAAGTAACTGCAATTCCAGGTTTTCAAACAGAGATGGCGACAAAGCGGCAAAACTTACGGACTGCAGCTTTAATTATATCTATTTATTGTGAAATTATTACATTTCCCTGTCAACCCATGTGAATTTTTAATGCAAACAATACAGTGTCACTTTAATTTAGTGCATGCAGGTCAGCAAAAATAGCCTCAATCTCTACACTGCTGCAGACGCACTGCTCCTGGAACACACTGACAGACCGCAACCATGTACACTGTGAACGTTAACATGAGTGTGGAAAAAATATGCACCTCATACGCACCACAAATGGAGTATGTGTGAAACAGGCGTCAGTGTCATTGACTTCATCTCTTAAGCCACTAGTTTATCAATATATTATTAAAATGCTAAGACAGCCTACTTTATGTATGCGCTTGAGTGCTTATTAGGCTATGTAGGCAATTAAAGGCTCATTATTATGATTTAAATGGTTTATTAATAAATGTGTGATTAGTCGACTAATGCTTAAAATAAAAGACTACTAGTTAATCAAAAAAATCTTCAGCCAAGGGCAGCCCAATTAAAATATAAAAATAGATAACCTTAATTTCATGGAGGTGGTCATCATCCATTGCATTTGTGTGACAATTTAGCATTAATCAACTGTTAATTGTTAGGTACAATGCATCATTGCTACAATTGAGGTGGGATATGTTTGGGGGTAAAGGACCGGTTTAGTGGTACAGGTAGGTTTAAGGCTATGAATATTTGTATCTACACAATAAGTGCATTGCAAATCCATAATTAATTGAAATGTTTGTGCACATTAAATGTTAGAAAAGGAAGTTCATGCTCCAGACTGTGTTGAACGTGCTCAGGACCGTTCGCTGAGGCTGAGGATTAAAGTTAATAATGTTGTTTCTTGCACAGACGTTTCGTTTTGCTTCATAAGACCTCAATGCATCATCAGCATACACAGGTACTAATTTTGTTTTGCCTGTATGTTTTTTTTTTTACTTTAATGATACACGGGGCAACTTTTTGAGCAATGTTGCCGTCGACGAGCAACCATGTGAGACACATGGCCCACGACCGATCTTAAGTATCTAAATAGAAATCTCTACCCATTCTCAATAGAAAGGTGCCCAAGCAACATTGCACAAAAAGTTGCCCCATGTATCACCAGTCTAAATGTGAGCTGTTGACTTGCATTGCTTGAATCATCAAGGACAATGGCTTCAGCTTAAATTCTTTACAGTTATGCTGAAGGAAAAACAGGCAGCTACATCTTAGATGACCTGAGGGTGAGTAAATTAACAGCAAATTTAAGTTTAAATTTAAGTTCCGTTTATGTCGAAAATATTAGAAAAAGTAGTGTCTGCTCAATTGTGCTCCTTTTTGCAAAAAAATTATATCTATGAAGAATTTCAGTCAGGTTTCAGGCCCCGCCATAGCACAGAAACTGCACTTGTTAAAATTACAAATGACTTGCTTCTTGCGTCAGACAAAGGCTGCATCTCGTTGCTAGTTTTACTTGATCTTAGTGCTGCGTTCGACACTATAGATCATGACATACTGATAGATCGATTACAAAACTATACAGGTATTCAAGGGCAGGCTCTAAGATGGTTTAGATCCTACCTGTCCGATCACTACCACTTTGTTTATTTAAACAGGGAGTGATCACAATTATCACCAGTAAAGTATGGAGTACCACAAGGATCTGTCTTAGGTCCTCTATTATTTCCATTATATATGTTGCCCCTTGGTAATATTATTAGAAAATACGGGATTAGTTTCCATTGTTATGCTGATGACACTCAACTATATATCTCAACAAAACCAGATGAAACTTCTAAACTATCTAAGCTAACAGAGTGTGTTAAAAATATAAAAGATTGGATGACCAGTAATTTTCTCCTATTAAATTCAGATAAGACCGAGATATTACTTATTGGACCAAAAAACAGTACACAGAATCTCTTGGATTACAATTTGCAACTAGACAGATGTACTGTTACTTCCTCTACAGTAAAAAATCTGGGTGTTATATTAGACAGCAACCCATCTTTTGAAAATCATATTTCCCATGTTACAAAAACAGCATTCTTCCATCTTAGAAACATTGCCAGGCTACGGAACATATTAAGTGTTTCTGATGCAGAAAAGTTAGTTCATGCATTCATGACCTCTAGACTGGACTATTGTAACGCACTGCTAGGTGCTTGTCCTGCATCTTCAATAAACAAGCTACAGATAGTACAAAATGCTGCGGCTAGAGTCCTTACCAGGTCAAGAAAATATGACCATATTACTCCAATTTTACAGTCTCTGCACTGGCTACCTATTAAGTTTCGTATCAGTTACAAAATATTATTACTTGCCTATAAGGCCCTAAATGATTTAGCTCCTGCGTACCTAACTAATCTTCTATCACGCTACAATCCAACCCGCTCCCTAAAATTGATTGCTACTTTGCTTCGTTCCAGAATACCCAGTGAGAAATACACAATGATGAAACTGCCCAGTACACACTACAGATTGTCACCAATGTGGAACCTATTACAATTTTTTAAATAAATCTGCATTATGTTAATAAAACTTGTAACAATATATCTGGTGTTTGTCTTTTCTTCAAGTTTTTTTATTTATTTTATTAAGTAATGAGTAATTAAGTAAATTACCAAAATGTTGACTTAATATAATATTTTTTTAATGCATAGATGTGTAGACTATTAAAAATTTTAAACTTTTAAGGTTAAGAAAATATATTAGTTCATTATTAATTTATTACTTAGCTTAGATATTAATACAGAGCACATTTGTCTGTTGATATTTCCACAAATATGCAGTACCACTGATTAACAGTCTGAGTGTGTCTGTTCTCTATAGAAGTCGAGGGGCACTTTACAGGCTACTACAACTACCTTATTTGTAAGGCCGATAAAAAATGCATTATAATTACCTCCATTCAGGCAGGCTTCTGATGTTGATGCTGAACTCTCTTTTGGTTTGCTTAATGAACTGGCACAAGCAGATTCATCATCCGTGTCATCCTCAGTATCAGTTAACTGGATCTGATCTGAAATCATACCATGTTTATTTATTTAGTTAGAATGCAATAATTTTGTATTAAAGTTTTTTGGCCTGGTATTGAATTTTTTTTTTGCAGACCTTCGATTTGAATGTCATCAAGTGTTTTTCCCTGGATGCTTCCAAGACAACCTTTTTCCATCACCAAAAGTAATTTGGAGATTTTTGCAAGCTGAATTGTTGCCTCAGGGAGTCTGTAGTGATCACGGTGGACACGTATATCATGTCAGAGAAAGTCAGCCACTTGATCCAGTTCATTATCTTTCAGGTTTAGTATTTGTGAAAGGGTTGTAACATGTTTCCTAAGTTGGGTTGAGCGAAGATATTCTGTTTTTTTGGCTCCACACTTTTCTGCATAGAGCAAGCAGTCTTGACCCCTGTAGTAGCTGGAACATTTTGGTCTAGCGAAGAGAAAGATATTGGTATCATGTACATCACATTCTACTCTGTTGTTGATTAGTAGATTCAAGGATTCCACCATGCCTGGTGTGAGGAGAACTGCAACTTTCCGTCCACGCTTGCCTCTGATTTCCACTCGGCTGAAGTGTTCGCAGAGCTTCTTTTCAAACTTGGTCAATCCCAAGGACACATCATCATGAAGTGGGCTGGTGTCTCTTTCAGTGAAGTTCTTCAAACGCATTTTGGACACTTCCCCAGCACGCCTTCGATTAAAAACTATTGCCTGAACAAGAGTGGCTTTTGCAAGCCTGATGCTGTTTCCTTCAGTCTGTCAAAGGCAACCTTTGCAGCCTGTTTGAGGTGATTGTGAAGAAGCTGTACATCTTGCGTGAATGGTAAGGTTGATGGTTTGTTAAATTTGTTCTCACTAAGGGTGTTCAGGGCAGAGTGTGACACAAGCTCACACCACTTTGAGGTGTACAGGGACTTGAATCCTTCAGTTGATTTCATCAAGTCTTCGTTATCCGTCATCAGAGCCCTGCAATGAATTATATCGGCTATTTTCTGCAAAGAATGCCCTATTTTTAGAGCAAGACTTGGTGCTGCATAAGATTGGGTTTCTTCATCAAAACCTGACACTTTTTTCACAGCTTTCACAACTTTGAGAAAATTTCCAGGCTTGACTGCCTCTTCAATTGTGTATATGGAGTCGGCACGCAAAATCAACAAGACACGTGCCAGTTCTCGTAATTTCTGCCGAATATACTCATACTTCGTAGTGTCATGTCCATGCTTGTTGTACAGGGTTTGTGCCAGCTGCAAAATGCCAAAATCATTACGGACAACCGCTGTCACATCATCCTGCCTCATTGGGTCCAAAAGCTTCCAAACCCCTTTACAGATATTTTCAGAGAAGACTGACTCTGCAGTTGTGGCCAAGCGTAAGCCTTTGGCCCTAATAGACTTACCAGAACTCCTTTCTTGTATGAAGTGGCATCTGCGAGTGTGTCGCCACAATTCCTTGCGGGAAAACATTCCTTTGCAGTACACGCAGTGAATGAATTTTGACTGCTTGGAAGTTCGTTTTAATTTTATTTGACCTGTTCCACTTTTCAAAACTTCAACATTGTGCTGGAAGTTACCATGATTCCGTAACTTCTCCAGAAGTCGTCGTCTTTTCACTGAACCTTTTGGGTAACTAAGAGCTTCTAACACTTCTGCTTCTGTCTTGTGCTTCTCTAGATGTCTGGCAAGTTTGGACTGAGGTTTTTGGCAACAGTAGTTTTTTCCAGTATCAACTGCTTTGTCTTCTGTGAACTTGACTTCACCTGTTGTTTCGTCAGTTGTTTCATTTGTGTTTTTTGTTCCAGTATGAAAGGATTCAGTGTTCATTGAGAGAGGACCCTGGGACAGGGAAGAAACAACCACAGAACTTGCATCCGAGTCAGATTCAGAGTCGCTGTCTGGCACGTAATCTTCATCATCGTGCATGTTTTCGTCTGATGCATTTTCATCCTCTGAGCTGAAATCATGTTTCTCCTAAAAAAAATACAAATATTTAAACAATATTCTGTATAATAGAAAAATAAATGGTATTTACAAATGTAAATCTGACACACCTGAGGCAGACAGTACTTATGCCACACACCAGAACAAGCTGCAAGACAAGAGACAGTAAATATAAATCAATATTTCTGCACCAAAACCATTACTTTGGTCTTTTTTACAGTACCAGAATCTCAATAAAGCATTTTTTTAACAGATTATTATTATCCACTGAACAATCTTTGTTGAACAATTATGTTTTAATTTTAAAAGTGAATTAAAAACTGGAAAAACTTGGGTTGACTGATTTCTTAGCATTTTTTGGAAAGTCAACTGACAAGATCCTTGGCCATATGGTACCTAAATCACAGCTCATGGACTGCCAATAATATTCACTTGTTTTTGGTTCATCTGATGGATCCTTTTCATACACATTGATGACACATTTCTACAGTTATTAAAGAGATAGTTCACCTAAAAATGAAAATGATGTCATTAATCACTTAACCCCATGTTGTTCCAAACCCATAAGACCATCGTTTGTCTTCAGAACACAGATTAAGATAGTTTTGATGGAATCTGAGAGCTCTCTTGACCCTCCATAGACAGCAAGGGTCCTTACACAATCAAGGCTCAGAAACCATAATTTTACGAAGCTACGAGAATACTTTTTGTATGCAAAGAAAACAAAAAAAACAACTGTAGTCAACAATTCGTCTCTTCCGTGTCACCCAATAGCGCTATTTTGGAGAGTATCCACTGAACGTTAACAGCGCCATGCGGATAATGACAGAATTTTCTTTTTGGGTGAACTAACCCTTTAACACCATAAATCTAGCATCAAAATAATGTACATTTATATTACTATACTTTGTGTTGTATTATGTTGCTGTGAATGTTTAATATACAACAAAATTATTATAATTTTTATTATATAACATTTTGTTAACACTGCTACTAAGAGCAGAAACACAGCAGAAATAAACAGCAAGGTAGGGGTTTCTCAAAATAGTGACTGACCTTTACATCTGAGACCAATCCACTTGAAAGATGACATCCCCGATCCTATGCATACTCTGCACTTGTCCAGGCATGACACAGTTGTATGAACTAAGTCATGTTTGTGACACTATTTAGTGGCAGGGAAGAAGAGTGGGTTAAAAAATTAATTTACCTTTGTATTTTAAACAAACACCTACAAAAAGAAATTACTAACAAACGTTTAGCATTGAAACTGTCCACAATATATTATGTTGTCAGTTCAACTAACAGCTTGACTGTCAATGATTGACTATCTGTCAAAGTTTCCATATCGACTTTCAATTTTGTAGATGTAAAATGAAAACAAGAATTTTCAAAATTATTATTTATTTATTCAAATTTACGTCAAAGGGGTCATGAACTGAGAAATCAAAATGAGTTTTTTACATATAAGAGGTCATTGTACTATAAAAACATCCTGTACGTTTCAGAACTCAAAGCTTCGTTGTTATTCTAAAAACACTTGTACTGAAGGCAGTTTGCCAAAACAACAGCTTGTGGTATGTTCAACTCTGTGATGTAACACTAGCTGCATTTGCATGGACCCTAATAATCCGATCATAATAGGACTAGGAGCACAATCGGAATAAAAAAGTCACATGTAAACAAGTCAATCGCATTGAATTGGCCAGATCTGATTTAAATTTTGATCGGATTGTAAGAGGTGGTTTATTCCTTTTGTAATCCGAATGAGAGGACATGTAAACACTTGATCAGATTGAAAACCCAAACTGGAAAGAACTGCGCATGTGCAGTGACATAAAAATAGCGTAATGACGTATGACATGCGGAACGAGCTGCTCTTCCCGGTGAATAAAAGTGTCATAAATGAGTGTCCAGTTTTTCTAAAATAGCGTGGATAAGTGCTGCCTCCACAGAAGAAGATCAATGCCTGCTTCTACATCACTACCTGTTTAGCCCCACCCACCAATTTGCACATGTAGTGTTTACGAGAGAGGTGAACACACAAGTCTACCAAAACTTTATTTGAAACTAAAAGAAGATGCTGTGCGACTATATTGGATCCGACAGCAATGTCTCAACACAAGTGTGAGCAACAGTTTTTATTACATGCTCACTATTGCTTTGTCTGTTATTAAAGATAGTTTGATATGTATGGAGTTATTTATGTGTTTTTGACCTAAATAACAGCAGCCTCCATCTGTGTGGAATGTAGGCTGTCAAACAAACACAACTGTTAGCCAATCATAGCAGGAGGCATTTACTTCCGAGTCTACAATCCTCCACACCTATTTAAACAGTGTTCTGATGAGGGGGTCAAAACACGACAGTAAATAGCCTATTAATTCTAAATGATGATGCTTTTTGATGTAAAAAAATCATTATACCATTATAAGTAGACCTCAGAGAACGTCTAGGTTATGTACGTAACCCCCGTTCCCTGATGGAGGGAACGGAGGCGTTATGTCGTGACGACATAGGGGATTTACCTGGAAGCCCGAACATCTCTGACTAAAGGGAAAACGCCACTGAAATTGGCTAGTGGATTTTGCATAGCTGAGCCCCTCCCCATGCATACGGGTATAAAAGGGTGACAGGTGCATCCACTGATTAGGTTTTACGCTGAGGAGCCGAGACAAGTCCCTGGCAACCAGCGATGATTCAAGATTGTGGCATGGGAACATAACGTCTCCGTTCCCTCCATCAGGGAACGGGGGTTACTTACGTAACCTAGATGTTCCCTATCTGTCGGTCACTACGAGTTATGTCGTGACGACATAGGGGTCCTACGGAAAGCGCCACAAGCTGAACCCTGTCACAACCTTGTGGCATGCAGATGTTGACAAGCGAGTGCGTGACAGACAAATGCCATGCAAGAGGTTGCAACCTTCCTACCGCCCCAGCGCAAATTCGCTAACCTTGGTGCCCACCGGGACCACAGAGTACATCGCTGCTGGAGATAGCCAAGCCGCTGTTCCTTTCCCCACGGAATCGGAAGGGATTTTGACCTTCAGTGAAAGACAGCTTCAGGTCTTTCCTATTTGTTGTTACAGCTTGTCGTAATGGCAGGGAAGCGAGCCTTCCAGAGAAGGGCGCTACGGAGGCCAAATCCTGCCCGAAGGGAGATAACATGTGGAGACACTGATATGGACTGACCCAGGCTTGAGGCAGTACTACATACGACTGGACTCTCAGTCTGACTGCCGGGGGTGCTTGGAGGATTCCACCGTCCGGGGAACTGAACTGGGGGAGAAAAAGGCGCTCGTATCCCCCCCCCCCAAAAAAAACATTTTGTAAGTGGTCACACTGGTGCCACCACCGCGGTTTTCAACTCAGAAGCGCTGGCATTTCTGTTGCATAAGAGAAACATCAAACGGCAGATGAAACAAAAGCGCAACAAAACTGCGCTATGTCTGAATTGCGCAGTGCGGACCGTTTATCAGCTCGGACCAATAAATGAGCACAGCGCAACGCAAACAAACTTGTCTGAGCTCAGAACAGCTTTACTCGGAAACCAAGTTGTTTTTGCAACACTGTTACTGACCTATGCTGTGAGATCTAATAGTTTGTCAGGACATTATGACAGCGTATTGCCTACTGTTCACTAATCATTTACACACTACAATGTCCTAACAAACCATTCCTGTCCTCGCAATGCAGTGTGTTTTCTGGTTCACAGCATGTAACTCTACTCAAGTCTCTACATCAGCTTTCTATTTCACAGATATAAAGTAAGCACACTCAACCAAAATGACACAATACCTGTTCTGAACTTGTTTCTGGCAGAGGTACTGAAATCTCAGAAACGGCATCTGTGTTCATCTGTAAAAGAGACAATGAATGTCCATAAGTACTGATGTTAAGTATTTGCACGAGCTAAAGAAGAAAAAAAAATACTATTATTTCCCGTGAAACAAGCAGAATCTGAAAAAGTACTGTGATAAAGATTTTTGGTTATACCCCCAGCACTAACGGAGACATTTCTTTATAACATCACTGTTAAAATATGAAGCACTGCATTAAAAAAGTGGCCGTTTTAAAAGTGTTGTTTTACGCCTGTCATCTGGTTCTGCCTTTTCCTGGTCCAGATTGAACCATGCAAAGCTACAATGGCCAAGCCTTTTCGATATCACTGACAAGCAGGGCTCCAATCCGCGGCATTTTGCAACCATTATTTCTGCCAGTGTGAATACATTTTGTAAGCGGTCACACTGGTGCCACCACCGCGGTTTTCAACTCAGAAGCGCTGGCATTTCTGTTGCATAAGAGAAACATCAAACGGCAGATAAAACAAAAGCGCAACAAAACTGCGCTATGTCTGAATTGCGCAGTGCGGACCGTTTATCAGCTCGGACCAATAAATGAGCACAGCGCAACGCAAACAAACTTGTCTGAGCTCAGAACAGCTTTACTCGGAAACCAAGTTGTTTTTGCAACACTGTTACTGACCTATGCTGTGAGATCTAATAGTTTGTCAGGACATTATGACAGCGTATTGCCTACTGTTCACTAATCATTTACACACTACAATGTCCTAACAAACCATTCCTGTCCTCGCAATGCAGTGTGTTTTCTGGTTCACAGCATGTAACTCTACTCAAGTCTCTACATCAGCTTTCTATTTCACAGATATAAAGTAAGCACACTCAACCAAAATGACACAATACCTGTTCTGAACTTGTTTCTGGCAGAGGTACTGAAATCTCAGAAACGGCATCTGTGTTCATCTGTAAAAGAGACAATGAATGTCCATAAGTACTGATGTTAAGTATTTGCACGAGCTAGAGCAACTCCATGACCAAATCTAGACACCAAGTCTGCTTGTGACCACAAATTGAAATGATGTCTTTAACATTACCCTTGACTGTCCATTAAGTTTCTGTAGTTGAGATGTAAAATTAACACAGCTAGATAGTCAAAAAAATCATTATTATATATAATCATTATTATGACCATTATAATATTTAGTCATTTATTTAAAATATTTGAGAACAAGCATAACCCACATCTTTGCCTGAGAAATTAAAATGGTTTGAATAAACATTACTTAAAAAACATATATTTTAGGCATATTACAAATACAGAAAACTTAAAACTTGCATACAGGAAACACTGCAATTCTCAGCTATGTGAGTATTTAAAAGAACAAAGTCTACATACAATGGATTCATGTAAGATAGTTGGGTCATATTTAGCCTGTTGGCCTTCAGTTAGAAAGTCTTGATCTAATTTCTAAGGATTATAATGATTTGTCTAGCTTAATTCGTTAATACTATGACCTTTATGTTAAAGAATCAGGACGAATTAGATTTCTCAGTTCATCTCTTCTTGACCATATCAGTTTAACAGCGTTTCAGCAGGTATTATGAAAGTAAATGTAAGACCAAATAAAGTAAATTTAATGAACAATTCAAAGGGAACACAATACATCAGTGTGTTCTTGAAATGTACATATATGGGGTGATTGAGTTGTATTAGCAACACTTCAATGTTTGGAGAAAAATAAATAAACTCCATACCATTCTCCATTAATTTTTATTAAAATAATTATATGAAGGGTTGAATAACTCCCAAACACTAGAATATGAAAATAACTTTTAGTGTACCTTTCAATCATAATGTAAAAAAGTTATGCTGTTTATCAGTATTTTGACTTGTTTTCCAATCCAAATGTCTGTACTTCATAACATCTTTCATTAATAAATCAATAAAAAACATTCTATAACACTTAGCAGATTATCAGTTATAACTCTAACTCTATTAAGAGTTAGAAATGTGAGGTAATGTGCTTGTTAATGTTCACTAATGTACTTATTAAACATTATCTAATGATCAACAGATCGTTTCTCGTAAATTATAAAGTTTACAAATGTCATTAAACTTTAAATTCATAATACACATTTTAACAGAAATTAATTTGTATTAATTACTAAAGTTTATTTGTTGATGTACTTTTGAAAGCTAACAAGTGTAATTAAACTTCAGTTCACATACTACCTAATGCTCTTTTTTAAATTTCCAAATGTTGTGAAAAAACTAGCTGAAATAGTTAATTTAAGCACTGCTAAACTATGTTAACATGTTCCCTTACAATAATCAAACTGAACCCCGTACACCATTGACCCCTCAACCACACATTAAACCTACACATAACACCAAACCTGTTCCTAGCCTTACCCACTTATCACACTTCAATAGCAGCAAAAGTGTTGTCAATTCACAAAAGCTTTTAATTATTGAATAAAATCTTAGTGAAGTAACATCAAGAAGTCTTTCTTTTTGAGAAATTGATCAAAATTAAGCAAGGTTATGATTAAAACAGAAACAAATATCTACAGGCTAAGAGTTTTTTTTTTGCATACCCTATTCACAGATATTTGTTCTTGCTTTAAGCATAAACTCATCTTTTTATTCTTCATGCTGCAACTCACAATAAGTGTATCTTCATTTAAGGATGTTTAGATATTTGTAATGAAAACATGTAGATGCTGTGTTGCATATTGGGGGAGAACATATTTTTTACCTGGGTTCTCCATGGCCAGTCTGATGTTCCGTAATTATATGTTAATTCTTGCCCAGGTAAAATATCAGCAATTGCAAAAAGGCATAAGTGCGGGTGGTTATTGACAGCTTTAATCTTAAATTTGCAGTTGGGTTTTTTGTGATCATCATTGACCAGTCTGCCCAGGCTGCCGTCCTCCTCAGATGCATCCATACTGCAAAAAAAGGTGTATATTATTATACAACCAAATAAATAACATGACCAACAGCATAAATGAAGATGGACAATTCTTTGGACAAAGAAACAAAAATGTATCCTAGCTCTATTGACCACTTATATATGAGAATGCATTATCAATATGACACAGTCAGTGATAAAGGTTAACTACCACCACATCTGTCCTCTCCACTGGAAATCAAAAAGAAATACTTTAGAGGATTCCTTATACTGTTTTCCTCTCGCATCTCCCTGTTCCTGTGTAAGCAGTTTCCCACGATACTCCAGCACGAAATCCCCTTTCCAGATAACCTGTTTTGTGAATACTCCTCGTCCTAATGGATAAAATAACAGATTAAGGGCCACCTCGATTTCTTTTTTGTCTACATTTTAGCATTCACACTGGTACATGTTTTACAACTACCAACAAAATATATAGCACACTGTATAATACATGTATATCATTATTTTTTAAATGACCACATTTCTATATCTAAACTTGTCATCTGACGTGTCTCGGTCACAATAGTGCTGTAGGACTGATTTGTCAGATTTGTATGATTCATTTATTAAAATGTTTATAAACTTGTTATCTAGATTGTGAAATATCAGATATTCCACTTCTCAAATAAGTTTATAAGTTGTGATTTAAGTACTTCTAAAAATGATCATGTTAGTTGACGTAAGCCAAAAATAACTATTGCATGTTTGCCATGAATAAAATGTATCATCAACTTATGTTTGATAGGTTATTTTGATTATCACTATCACTTCCACAGGCATCAGTGTGTATAAATCATTTTTGTTAATATATATGGTTATTTAAATGTCTGAAACATAAGCATTGTGTGGTTTTAAACATAGAACAGTTGTGATTTATGACTAGTTTTGTGCAGGTCTGTCTTTGGCTGAGTGCCAATCAAAGGTGGGGAAGCAGATTATAGTAGAATATAGTAGTTGATAATGTCATCTACATAACTTTCAAATCACACCAGTGAAATTGAACGGTCCAGGCACCAGCCTAGATTGATGGTGACAAGTGTGATTGAATGTGTACATGATTCTGAGGCATTACAAAACACTTAGTCAGTGCAGCGTATGGAGTACTGTACCTTTGACTTTGTTAATGAGCCGCTGCTCAAGGTACGGCTTGTCGGTTCTTGATCTTATGTGTGCCTCTGCATCACATACAGGCTTAAGCCTACGTCGTCTAGAAACATTCTCCATCTCATCTAGCTGCAGAAATTAAAATATAGTATTAAATAAAGTATTAAAAACACAGAACGATGCACAGAACATTTGCAAATACATAAATCTGTAATATGCTGCACCATCCATACAGTGGATATACACAGTTCAGTTAAATATTACAAGAAAGCCCCAACACTCAGACTACCTCAGGAGGTGGTGTGATTATAGTTTACTCCAGGATTTTAGTGCAGTTCACTTAAAACACACACAAGCAAAGCACTCTGTGTACATATTCATTTTACGTAAATAGCATCTGAAAACCTCTATGGATGGCTGTACTGAACAGTAAGGTTGACATGAGTTAAAAAAGTCAGCACAATTAATTTCATGATGGTTTAAACCTAAGTATTTTTGCATTACCTCTGTACCTCTAATTACATATTTAGTTTAAAATAAATGCAATAAAGATGTGTTATACAGAAGATCAAGAAGAGATGATTTCAGAGATCCTTTTTTGTTTTTTTTCTGCTATTCAGACCTTAACATTTAATTAAATTGATATGCTAAATTGGACATCTCATCTGCATTGTAAAAGTCAATGGAATATTAATAATTTATTATCAATTTTAAATTATTATACTGTTAAAGCTGACTGAGCTAACCTTGGTTACAGTAAACTCACATTAAGTAACGTTAAAGAAGTAAAAATCAAGTTAAAAAAAACATTATTTTAAAAGTTCAGGATATTACATTTAACCCATTATAAAGTAGACTAACAAAGCATATAATATTCCCCAAAGCTTCTCTCAGGGAAAATTTGCATTGTCATAAAACTTTGTGGCCATTTAATCTAAAGACAACAAATTAAATAATGTTATTAGCAAAAATGCAGAACACGTTACAAGCAGATTAATTTCTGTCATAGAAATGTTAATTTTGCGCTTTTGAATGCATATGAATCGCGCACATTTGGCCCATTAACGTTATATGTCTAATATCATATATTAGCTTTTCAAACCCATTAATTATCTACATTTCTAACATACATATGACTCGTTCTCTTTACCATCGTTGTTTTCTTTTTTTTTAACCAATAAAGCCTTTTCTGTGAACAAATATTCCTCTCTATCACAACGCGAATTGAAAGCATTTGGAGGTTTTTAAAGTCGATTTCCTCTTTGATGTCACAGTTCTTCCAAAACTTCCCAAATACTTAACGTACTCTTAATATTTCTAACCTTTCATGAGTGACACATGTTAATATTTTAATCGCGGCCTATCTTCGAGCTTCTCATATTGCATAAACGGATTATGACTGTGTGAAGACTGCTAACAGAAAACAATGCACAGAAAATAAGCCATATACACCAGACTAATTTTTATGAATAAATATATAACGTTACATCTTAATACTTTATTTACTTACCTAATTAGCTGCTGCTGTGTCACTCGTCCGTGTGTAGATTGCACGTGCTCCTTGAAAGACCCCGCCTCCACTGCGCATGAGCGTGATAAACCAATCAAAAGGCAGCCCGCGTTTTCCGAGGAGTCTCCGCCCATTTAGTTCGTAATGTGTATAAATCATCAGTAACAGATCCTGCCGATAGAGGCAGAATGCCACACACTCGAAAACACCAGAAAACTGGTTCACCCACTTATAAGGACATTCACAAAAAAAGCAGGAGATTGTTCCTGAGGCTCAAATAGATGAATCTACATTGCTTGAATTACGAGGACATGTCCTTTGTCCCCATAATCCCAAATGTCCTTATAATGTTGGTATGTAAACTGGTGAAATGTCCTTGTAATCCACCAAAACCAACACACACACACACACACACACACACACACACACACACACACACAACCAAATCGTTATGCTATTTCACGAAATGACACAACAATGGGGTGGTCAATTTCGACATATACACGTCAAGTCTGTTTACCATAAGCATGTTCTTCTTATACATTTTTAACAATTATTTTAACAAATATTCTCGTTTTCACAAAGATACAAACGCTGTCGTACAAATGTTGCAGGCCTTTCAGGTCAGCGAACTACAATACCCAGCATATACCTCAGACTACAAACATGGTTGCCACGGATCCATATCCAAAACGGTCTATACGCGACAGATCTCTAAATCGTCAGACTTCTGGTTATACGTACGTTCGGATACCCTATATAGAAAGACTCGTATTACAAACGCTTTTTACGAAGTATACGCTTCTTTCGACTTGCGATGTTACAAACCCCCATTTTTGCGAGATCTACACGTCTGAAGTATAAGTCTTTAGAAATAATTAACATGTCTTATAAAATCGTTGATTTGACTTAGCAACTTTAAAACATAATCCGAAAGAACGATAAATCAGACGCTCTTAAAATCGATAGTGCACAAAAAACGTGTGTAAAAGGACGGATGATCGCAGGAAATCACAGGAAAACAAACATATTGTGGGATACTGTGTGCACATAACCAAGACTGATTGTAATATACGACTGATATATGTGTTTACAGGCCCGTGCACCGCAAATCACCCTACACTGTTCCCCAGCCAGCTGCTTGAATGTCTCTCTTTTTGCACATGTACACTATTTGAGTCATCTACACAGTTGTGCAGTTTGTATTTTTAGTTTATTTATAGGTAACCATTTGTATATATAGCATCTGTATAGTCAAAGCTGACAGTAGGTTTATACTGTTTTACTTTGTGTTGTATATCTGTATCCATGTAGCACCGTGGTCCAGTGTGACACGACATCTCGTACCGCTGTATGTTCACAGATGTAGCGGGATGACAATAAAGATAGGGTGTATGTCAAGATAGTGACATCCACGTGACTTGACGACACATTAACGTGATATTTCGGGTCGTGTCTTACACAATTGTGTGTTACTTAACGTTTTATGCAGTTTTAATATAAAAGATAATAGTCTGTTACCAATTTTAGAGGTGTTTATTATGAAATCACACAATGAACCACTAAAGAACGTACTGTTTGCTAACACGGAATTAATTAAAATAATATTCTGTGCTCATTTAACCGGTATATTTACAGTATGTTGAACGTAATAGAGTTAAACAGGACCATTCAAACATTAAAAACCTATTAAACAGCCGTTTCAATACAAACATAATTTATCAAAGACTATTAAACTATTGGATTTTGCACACCTTAAAACACTTTATTCAATCAAAAAACTGTCCCAAAAGACAGACGGACAAATCTTCAAGGATAGCTGAGACGGACGGAGTTTGTGCAAAAGACAAAATAATTATTCTTCGTCACAATAACATACCCGTTCCTATAAATTTGATAACCTTACTGTAGATTTTCTCAATATTCTTTAGCCTAGTTATTGTTTTCCTCTTATTCATAAACCCACAAGAGTTAAATAAAATTCAACAGCTTACAAATTCTCTAAGTGAATACATTAAATCTGATGTTTTATATACAGACTTGTCTGATAATTTTCGGATATATCGTTATTCTATAATTAGGGCTAACAAGTTGGAAATCTCAAAAGAAATACGGCAAAATAACTGTATTTATCGATCAATTAAATGACGGCTCCTCTACACGACACCGGTTAAGACTAAACAAATGAAATTTATTTGGGACGTCTTTACGGTCTGCCTACGATACAAACGTTCAGAAGACAAACCACACGTGAAAAGCGGGTGTTTGTGTTTTTTCTGATGCCTTTACAACTAGTAGGCCTACGTTTCAGACTTGTATAACTATTACACTTAAAGCGACCCCATTTCACAACAACGCGTACATAGATACGCATTTTCTTTTGCTTATGTCTCTAAACAGCGGTTAGGTAAATGACTTGTGGTTGTTACGTAATTTTTATGGGGAAAAGGTCGGACGGATTCATGTATTTTTATTCCGTCCACACCAAGGCTCTGGCACCGACTGTCTTTTAGGCCTGACCCAGAAAACAGACGTCTTAATATTTTGTTCTTCTTTTTATGAAAACAAGCGGCAGGTAGTTTTTGTCCTCAGCTGCGGTTTACCGACACGTTTTAACACGTCGTGAATTCCAATAGTTTGTTAGCAAACGCGACTGTTTATTACTGAGATGTCACATCAGAGCCGCGTTCTAGTTTATATTTTTAAACTACTTACATGTTTATATTTTTAACTTAGTCGCATCTTTAACGGCGCTACCGTTCTACGCCTCGTCACACCGTCCCGAGATACTATAAACAATCAAAAATACGTTAACTCACGCTTTGAAAGCAGAACCGTTTTACATGTTTCCGTGACTTTGTTAGCTCTTTCTGTTTGAAATTACGTACCGCAGTTTTCGCCATCTTTATCTTATTTTCCCCACCTAATTGTATTTGTTAGGCCTTGGCGTTATAGGCTTTTAAAAACTAGGTCTCCTAGATTTTGGCGTCTCGTTAACGGGCCTCTTTGTTCTTATAAGTCAATAATTATGTCAATTGGTTGATTTAATAAAATATTGCTTCAAATCTCGTCTTCATTCGAGACATTTACGTTACATTACTATATTGTAGGGATATGAGATACAAGATCGTTTTTATTAAATGTTAATTTTTATAAAAAAATTGTGTTTATTATCAAGCAAAAAACTTATCTTAGGCGTGACCGTTGTTTATGACTTACAGGACTTGACACATATCTTCATTTGTAAGTCGTTTCGTATAAAAGCGGGTGCTACATTTGAATGTTTTAAATAGATACATTTTTTATGAAGTCAGAGAATATTAAGTTGAGACAATCTTTTATTTCAACAACATTTGAGTATACATCAAATTTACAATTTAGCCAGAAAAGAAAATCTCTGCAGACAAACATGTTTTTCTCAAATATAAAATCAATCAGCGATGCAACAATTTCACACGTCATATAATCAGTTTTTTACAACCAACAAAACACATAGATCTGTGTTTTGAGATCTGTCCATATCAGCCTCGCCTTCAGACATCACATCCAGTATTTTTCTAGCGGTTAGACAGGTTGACTGGTGAGAAACATGCTAGTCAAATCAGGCCATGGAAAAATCATCCTTCTTACAATTTTCATTTCGTTGTTGAGATTTGTTTCGCGTTTGGTATCACCCCGTATAATCATGATTTGGATCGCATGCCAAAATGATCTTACGTATCAGATCGATCATTTGTCCTCTGTAATATAGTTTAAACGTAGGATCTTCTTTTGCAAAACACATAGAGTTTTCAAAACTCGTCAGCAGTAGAACTCCATTAGCTTTTGTGCAACGTTTTTTCAGAATTCAATTCTTTCCAAGAGATACGTTTTGTCCCCTAACCGATATAGCGCATTATCACCATTTCCTAGAATTTTGATTGACTGTTTTAATCCGTGACGGTTCTTAGGCATTTCACTTTCAGTTTCAATTTTCAGTTTATGGTTCAGATCCGTCAAAACGTCGTTAGTAGTACAATTGGAGAGACCGTCAGGCTCAGACAAATTGGATTCTTGAAGTTGATTATGTTGATCCATGTTGATAACGTTTTGTTTTGACAAGGTCTTACAGCAGATCCGTCGTCTGTACGTTCAAACCTGCTAGCAATGTCGTAAATGAGTTTGTCAGTCCGGTCGTCTTTGGTTTTAACATTTGGACCCCGCCCTCAACCTGTTGTGTGGTGTCCGGGGGATGGGTGTTGACGCCAGGAAGTCATAAACAACGGTCACGCCTAAGATAAGTTTTTTGTTTGATAATAAACACAATTTTTTATAAAAATTAACATTTAATAAAAACGATCTTGTATCTCATATCCCTACAATATAATAATGTAACGTAAATGTCTCGAATGAAGACGAGATTTGAAGCAATATTTTATTAAATCAACCAATTGACATAATTATTGACTTATAAGAACAAAGAGGCCCGTTAACGAGACACCAAAATCTAGGAGACCTAGTTTTTAAAAGCCTATAATGCCAAGGCCTAACAAATACAATTAGGTGGGGGAAAATAAGATAAAGATGGCGAAAACTGCGGTACGTAATTTCAAACAGAAAGAGCTAACAAAGTCACGGAAACATGTAAAACTACCTGCCGCTTGTTTTCATAAAAAGAAGAACAAAATATTAAGACGTCTGTTTTCTGGGTCAGGCCTAAAAGACAGTCGGTGCCAGAGCCTTGGTGTGGACGGAATAAAAATACATGAATCCGTCCCACCTTTTCCCCATAAAAATTACGTAACAACCGCAAGTCATTTACCTAACCGCTGTTTAGAGACATAAGCAAAAGAAAATGCGTATCTATGTACGCGTTGTTGTGAAATGGGGTCGCTTTAAGTGTAATAGTTATACAAGTCTGAAACGTAGGTCTACTAGTTGTAAAGGCATCAGAAAAAACACAAACACCCGCTTTTCACGTGTGGTTTGTCTTCTGAACGTTTGTATCGTAGGCAGACCGTAAAGACGTCCCAAATAAATTTCATTTGTTTAGTCTTAACCGGTGTCGTGTAGAGGAGCCGTCATTTAATTGATCGATAAAAACAGTTATTTTGCCATATTTCTTTTGAGATTTCCAACTTGTTAGCCCTAATTATAGAATAACGATATATCCGAAAATTATCAGACAAGTCTGTATATAAAACATCAAATTTAATGTATTCACTTAGAGAATTTGTAAGCTGTTGAATTTTATTTAACTCTTGTGGGTTTATGAATAAGAGGAAAACAATAACTAGGCTAAAGAATATTGAGAAAATCTACAGTAAGGTTATCAAATTTATAGGAACGGGTATGTTATTGTGACGAAGAATAATTATTTTGTCTTTTGCACAAACTCCGTCCGTCTCAGCTATCCTTGAAGATTTGTCTGTCTGTCTTTTGGGACAGTTTTTTGATTGAATAAAGTGTTTTAAGGTGTGCAAAATCCAATAGTTTAATAGTCTTTGATAAATTATGTTTGTATTGAAACGGCTGTTTAATAGGTTTTTAATGTTTGAATGGTCCTGTTTAACCGTATTACGTTCAACATACTGTAAATATACCGGTTAAATGAGCACAGAGTATTATTTTAATTAATTCCGTGTTAGCAAACAGTACGTTCTTCAGTGGTTCATTGTGTGATTTCATAATAAACACCTCTAAAATTGGTAACAGACTATTATCTTTTATATTAAAACTGCATAAAACGTTAAGTAACACACAATTGTGTAAGACACGACCCGAAATATCACGTTAATGTGTCGTCAAGTCACGTGGATGTCACTATCTTGACATACACCCTATCTGTATTGTCATCCCGCTACATCTGTGAACATACAGCGGTACGAGATGTCGTGCCACACTGGACCACGGTGCTACATGGATACAGATATACAACACAAAGTAAAACAGTATAAACCTACTGTCAGCTTTGACTATACAGATGCTATATATACAAATGGTTACCTATAAATAAACTAAAAATACAAATTGCACAACTGTGTAGATGACTCAAATAGTGTACATGTGCAAAAACAGAGACATTCAAGCAGCTGGCTGGGGAACAGTGTAGGGTGATTTGCGGTGCACGGGCCTGTAAACACATATATCAGTCGTATATTACAATCAGTCTTGGTTATGTGCACACAGTATCCCACAATAAGTTTGTTTTCCTGTGATTTCCTGCGATCATCCGTCCTTTTACACACGTTTTTTGTGCACTATCGATTTTAAGAGCGTCTGATTTATCGTTCTTTCGGATTATGTTTTAAAGTTGCTAAGTCAAATCAACGATTTTATAAGACATGTTAATTATTTCTAAAGACTTATACTTCAGACGTGTAGATCTCGCAAAAATGGGGGTTTGTAACATCGCAGGTCGAAAGAAGCGTATACTTCGTAAAAAGCGTTTGTAATACAAGTCTTTCTATATAGGGTATCCGAACGTACGTATAACCAGAAGTATGACGATTTAGAGATCTGTCGCGTATAGACCGTTTTGGATATGGATCCGTGGCAACCATGTTTGTAGTCTGAGGTATATGCTGGGTATTGTAGTTCGCTGACCTGAAAGGCCTGCAACATTTGTACGACAGCGTTTGTATCTTTGTGAAAACGAGAATATTTGTGAAAATAATTGTTAAAAATGTATAAGAAGAACATGCTTATGGTAAACAGACTTGACGTGTATATGTCGAAATTGACCACCCCGTTGTTGCGTCATTTCGTGAAATAGCATAACGATTTGGTTGTGTGTGTGTGTGTGTGTGTGTGTGTGTGTGTGTGTGTGTGCGTGTGTGTGTGTTCTTGAAATCAAATCTTAAGAAAAAAAGTCAGTCAGTCAGTCCTGGAGAACGCTTATCGTGTTATACGTTTGCTTCACGCCATGTTTCGTTGTGTTAGCCAACTCTGCGTGTTTTCATCTAACCGAACGCGTCCAGTATTTTTAAACACTGTTAGGTCACACGTATATTTTCTAGTTTCATCGTAGTTTTTAAGTAGGACTTGTAGTTATTTGGTCGTTCAGACCAAAAACATCAAAACCAGCTTAGTTCATGTCCAGAGTTTTACTGCTGTGCTATAACACATTTTCTGCCACGGACCACATTAGACTAGGGTTAGAATGGTTCAAAATGGTTCCAGGCTTGTTTTAGGAGCGTACACTCGGTCTGTCGATCTGGTTTTACGCGTTATTGTTTACATTTTCTACAGTTAAACAGCTCAATGAGCTCTTCCAGTATCTATAGCTGCATTGATGCATAAATTGAACGCGTTATAGAGTTTCAGCTACAGCTGAATGATAGTTGTGCGCGCAAGAGAGAGTTTGAATGAAAAATGTTTTAGGTTAAATATGTGATTAACTTACAAACATCTCAAACTAAAAACATAACCCTATATTCGATATTAATTTTGTTCAACATAATTAAAAAGTCGTAAGAAAGTTTTAACGTTTTTAAAAAGTTTTATTGTGTTTTGACGAGAAATCAAATCTCACTTTAAATCAAATGTATTTGAAACGCATGATTAATTTGATAGAATCACTGAATTATGCGGTTATGTATTATACAGATTCGTGTACTCACTGGTTACTGTATGCATACGTATTCAAGAGAAAAATGCACATGCTCGATTGTTTTAATAAATCTGAAGCTTTTAGTCTGCCGCTCTTCCTGTCATCAGTATTTCACACATTTTATTTTCATTTGTCTCAGGACTCTGTTACAAAAAACCGTTGAGTGTTGACATGGTTCCTATGTGAAAGCTAAAAAGATGACTTTTAGACAATTTTTACAGATGTTAAACATCTTAACATATCTGTATCGGCGAGATATGTACAACAACGCAAATCACCAGACACACCCGTTTGATAAACCTTATCGAATATTTGCATGTTTCTTACATCAGTTATTTTATCAAAGCTCAGTCGAATAAACCTATATAGATCGGTTGTTGTTTTTATTTTAATGCAATAAAACATACTGTATTTAACCCCCTTACGGTTAATAACACAGTTTATTAAGTGAGAAAAAAAAGTCTAATCTGTTGTAAGGGTTAGGGATTCATGGTTTTAGGTTTTACATTTTGTTAGAATGATATTTGTTAAACAATAGTTACATCATTGTTTAATCATACTTATTTTCGTCATCTTGTAGATATATACAGTGTGATTCTAAGAAAGTTATTTATTTGTAAAATGTTTTGTATGAGACATCATAAAAGTCTAAATATTTAACCATGTAGAGGGTGTTTATGTCCATGTTTGTGTTTATTTGTGTGTGTGTGTGTGTGTGTGTGTGTTGGTGTGCGTATGTGTGTGTGTGTGTGCGTAAATGTTTACATTTACAAGCTTATGTTTGCGACGAGATGTGGGGTAAAAATATATATGAGTGAAAAAATAAATAACAAAATTAGATACTAAATCAAGTCAAATTTAACATCAATTTCCTACATCAGAGGCTTTTATTAAAATAAACAATTTTATGTATTTAAGTTTGTGTATCATCTCATTATTTATCTGACTCATTTCATCCTAAATTTCAACTTGAAGTCACATTCACCAGTTCTGTAAACATGACTCCGTTAGTAAATGTACTTTATTTTCTAAAACTTAACCTAATTTTTAAATTCAGCAGATGTTTGTCATAAAACAAGGTTCAATAGTGCATGCGTCCTTTGACCGGACGGTGAACTGTTCCAGTGTGTGTGTGTTTGCTTTTATGTTTGGGTTTTATTACACTATTGTAACAATAATATTGAACTTTACATGTTTTACACATATTTAATATCTTAACACATCTTTATCAGTAAGATATTTGTCACAAACCGTCAGACACATTAGGCGGTGGTGTAAAATAAACCTATGTAGATCAATTGTTTTTATTTTAATAAAATTAAACATTATGCTGTGAAAAAATAAACATACTTTTAAACACCTCGGCTAATAATACAATTTTAAAGTGAGAAAGAAAGTCTAATATGTTTGTTGTAAAGATTATGTGACACATTTGTGCCACATTGTTTAGGAATCACTTTTGTAGCAAACAATCTTATGACAATTCATTTTCAGTCTTATTTAGCTCTAATTCATAAAGAAAACCTCTGTAACCACCTTGTATTCATCAGAGGTTCGATTGACTGCTTTTAATCTTTGTTTTTAGAGATACCGGTGTGATTCCAAGAAGTGTTTCTATTTGTAAAATGTTTGTATGAGACATCATAAAAGTCTAAATGTTTAACTCTATAGATGTTGTTTGTGTGTGTGTGTGTGTGTGTGTGTGTGTGTGTGTGTTTCATAAGATTGACAAAAAGCAACGAGTAAATAAAGTACAATGTGTTGTTAAACAAATAAAACAAAATTTCCCCCAGAGGTTAGGACTTGTTTGTTTAAAAGTTAACTATAGTCGTACTAAACTTTTTTTAAAGTGAAAAGATTTAGGTGAATGATGTTGAATGGTTTAATTAAGACATGTAAAAGACTTATTAAAAATTACTTTAATGTTTTAAAACAGTCCATGGATTAATTCCCTTAAATCTCAGTTTTGGTCCCTCCTCCTCCGGATCTAGGGATGGGACGTAGGCGTGGTCTGCCTGGAACCGGATGTCGCCATTCTGCGTTTGAAACGGACACGCGCGGACTTCTCCGGACGCCGTTTGGGGCTTTTTCTTTTGTTTAACTTTTCCGTTCAGCTAAGTTATGATAGACTATCTTTTGTCTCTGAGATTACCTTATTTTTGGACAACGGCTAAATGTGCGTTTGTTATTTTTCCTTGTTTCCCACCTTTTCTTGTGACAACTTCTGTCTTCTTAAAAGTTAGATTTTTTTATTTTCATTGTCAAACTAACTAGTTTTAAATTGTAATATTACAAACTTCTGACAAACGTATCTTTTTAACGGCTTGATATTTATTTTATACCACAGTAAGTAAGGTTACTCTATATTATTTAATGTTAATATTGTCTTAGTTGTTTAAATAACCTGTCTTCATTTTTATGTTTTCTTACACCGTATTTTACCTAATTTTAAACAACGCTTTCTGGAAAATAAAAACATTGCTTATTTTTACGTGTATATACATCGTATTTTCTTTATATTAAAACTTGTTTAATATAAACCAAGTTAACCTTTGTTAGCTTATACACATTCGAATCCTAGTTTTCTTTGTCTTTATTGTTTTCTATTACGCGGTTTGACTCTTATTTGGTTTACGTCGTCTATTTTTGTACTCTTTTATAAATGTTATACTCTGACTTTCTTGTTTTGAAGTTTTTTCCGTGACATTGTGTATGCTAAAATAACTTTAATAAAAAACTTTTCCCCATTTAACACGGTTTCACGTTTCAATGTCTCCATACACGCACACACGTTATATAACACGTAAATAAGTCTTAAGCGTGACAATACCTTTGGTTTTGAGCAAAACTTTGTTCAAAAGTTTGGTTTTAAAACAAAACTTTTCCCGGAACCTATGGGTTTTGTTTGTTTAAAAGAACACTTTTTAAAGGAAGGATTTGCATTTATTTATTTATTTAGCAGACACTTTTATCCAAAACGACTTAGCGATTCAAGTTATACATGTTTTAGGTTAATGATGTTGTATGGGTTAATTAATTAAGACATGTTAAAAGGCTTATTAAAAATAGCTTCTAACATTTCTTAAACATATGATGGTTTAATTCCTTTAAATCACCGTTTTGCTGCCTCCTCCTACTCCTCCGGATCTAGGGGGTGGGACGTAGGCGTGGTCTGCCCCCGCAGCGTTCGGGAGCTCATTCTAACTTTAACCGTCGATGCGTACGGACCTCTCCGCGGACACGCGTGGACCTGACCCGCACTCAGTCTCTCGTTTAACTTTCCGTACAACGAGCCTCCGAGACTATCATTTGACGGCTGTGGCCGTTTTAACAAACATCTGTGAGATTGTCTTGTTTTAGATTCTCGGTAAATGTATGAACCTTTTTTATCTTCGTTTACCCGCTTTCCTTGTTACATACTTCTGTCTATTTACTTTGATCTCGTATTTTTTTCTTTAACTCTGTCGAACTAACTGCTTTTTGAATTACAATATCACTAAGTTTTAACAAACACGTCTGACGCATTTTTATTTATTTTCTCATTTGTAAGACTAACCCTAGATTTTTACCTGTATCTTAATACACTCTGGAAAAATAGATATCGCTCATTTTACGTGTATATACGGTGCCTTCACATGTATGTGTATGAAAAACTTGAATAAAAGCGACCCTTTCTTCCTATTTTACACAGTTTCACATTGTATTGTTTAAACATACAAAAACATGTCACAACACATCCCCCGTATCAGATAACCCACGTGGTCTAAAAAAACCCACGTGGTATTACCATGACCCCACATGGGGTGAGACTAGATGGAAGGGTGGGGGCTGTACAAACAGGTGTCCAGTTTTGGGTGGTATTTTTATGAGGGTAATAAATAATTTTTATGTGCCACAAGGTGCCCTATGGTCTCTCTCGCCTCTCTACCGGACGAGCTTAATCATTTTTATGCTCTTTTCGAGGCTCACAACATCGCCCACACAGAGAGTGCTCCCGCGGCTGCTGCAGAAGAGGCCAGTCCACTCTCCCTTTCTGTCGCGGATGTAACCCGATCCTTCAAAAGGGTGAATATCCGCAAAGCTGTGGGTCCGGATGGCATCCCAGGCCATGTGCTCAGAGCATGCGCTTTCCAACTAGCTGGGTTTTTTACAGACACCTTCAACCTTTCCCTCTCTCTTTCTGTGGTTCCTTCATGCTTCAAAAAATCCACCATTGTGCCCATACCAAAGAAAAATAAAAGTGATTTGATTTGGATTCACAACCTGTATCAAATTGTACCGCCAGTGCAGTTGTAGAGGTCCAGAGTTGAAGTACTTTTACTCTGTGTTTTGTATTCATCTTTTTTGAAATGATAATGATAAAAAAAAAATCTTTGCTTATGTAGATATTTGAAGGAGAAACTGCTTCCCAGGACGGAGGACCCATTAAAATATTGTCTCCTCCACAAGGCAGCTTTCCCGTACCTTTATATAGTGGCTCTACAGTACCTCTCCACACCAGCATCCTCAGTCCACTGAGAGAGGATTTTTTTTAAAGACTGGTGAAATCGTCAGCCAGAGAAGAAGCCGTTTGAAGCCCAGCACAATTGAGCAGATTTTGTTCTGGAATAAAACTTGTAAAACAAAGTTCTCTTCATTTTTACACTGTGGCACAAGGAAACCCTGCAGAATCATTCCCACAGAAGTACTTCTATAGTGTTGAAATGTAATATTTTCATATTATAGGTTACTTTACAATCATGTGCTATTAATGTAAATCAGGAAATAATATATGATCTATATCCAGGGATTCAATTCAATTCAAGATTATTTGTATAGCACTTTTTACGATACAATCGTTGCAAAGCAACTTCGCAGGAAATTAAGTTTCTAAAATAGATTTATATTTTAGAAATTCAATATAATTAACTTATGGCAAAATATGGTTAATTCAGTATAATCGCTGATGGTTGGATTCCTTTGAGGTCCTCCGAGGGGTTGTCATCGTCTCTTCTCAGGTGTTCGGTCATCTCAGATCATTTAAGGGTTGGATCCAGACTGAAGATTGTGTAATTATGGGATGTTAATCCCGTGGCAGAAACAGATAAACAAATAAAGACAATTAGCGTAGCTGTTGTTCCATCCAGGAACAACCGTGGCTTAAATTATCTGTTCAACCCAAGCTAAAGCATAATAATGTGCGTTTGATCAGATATAAGATTGTGAGATGCATTATATGAATGCTTGGCTAAAAATATGTGTCTTTAATCTAGATTTAAATAGAGAGAGTGTGTCTGAACCCTGAACGTTATCAGGAAGGCTATTCCAGAGTTTGGGAGTCAAATATGAAAAAGTTCTACCTCCTTTAGTGGACTTTGCTATCCTAGGTACTACCAAGAGTCCAGAGTTTTGCGACCTTAGGGAGCGGGTTGGATTGTAGCGTGATAGAAGATTAGTTAGGTAAGCAGGAGCTAAATCATTTAGGGCCTTATAGGCAAGTAATAATATTTTGTAACTGATACGGAGCTTAATAGGTAGCCAGTGCAGAGACTGTAAAATTTGAGTAATATGATCATATTTTCTTGACCTGGTAAGGAATCTAGCCGCAGCATTTTGTACTATCTGTAGCTTGTTTATTAAAGATGCAGGGCAACCAGCTAGCAGTGCATTAAAATAGTCCAGTCTAGAGGTCATGAATGCATGTACTAACTTTTCTGCATCAGAAACACTTAACATGTTCCGTAGCTTGGCAATGTTTCTAAGATGGAAGAATGCTGTTTTTGTACCATGGGAAATATGATTTTCAAAAGATAGGTTGCTGTCTACAAACCTGATTCAAAGAAAGATGGGAGACTGTACAAATTGTGAATAAAAAATGAATGCAATAATTTACAAATCTCATAAACTTATATTTTATTCACAATAGAATATAGATAACATATCAAATGTTGAAAGTGAGACATTTTGAAATGTCATGCCAAATATTGGCTCATTTTGGATTTCATGAGAGCTACACATTCCAAAAAAGTTGAGACAGGTAGCAATAAGAGGCCGGAAAAGTTAAATGTACATATAAGGAACAGCTGGAGGACCAATTTGCAACTTATTAGGTCAATTGGCAACATGATTGGGTATAAAAAGAGCCTCTCAGAGTGGCAGCGTCTCTCAGAAGTCAAAATGGGAAGAGGATCACCAATTCCCCCAATGCTGCGGCGAAAAATAGTGGAGCAATATCAGAAAGGAGTTTCTCTGAGAAAAATTGCAAAGAGTTTGAAGTATCATCATCTACAGTGCATAATATCATCCAAAGATTCAGAGAATCTGGAACAATCTCTGTGCGTAAGGGTCAAGGCCGGAAAACCATACTGGATGCCCGTGATCTTCGGGCCCTTAGACGGCACTGCATCACATACAGGAATGCTACTGTAATGGAAATCACAACATGGGCTCAGGAATACTTCCAGAAAACATTGTCGGTGAACACAATCCACCGTGCCATTCGCCGTTGCCGGCTAAAACTCTATAGGTCAAAAAAGAAGCCATATCTAAACATGATGCAGAAGCGCAGGCGTTTTCTCTGGGCCAAAGCTCATTTAAAATGGACTGTGGCAAAGTGGAAAACTGTTCTGTGGTCAGACGAATCCAAATTTGAAGTTCTTTTTGGAAAACTGGGACGCCATGTCATCCGGACTAAAGAGGACAAGGACAACCCAAGTTGTTATCAGCGCTCAGTTCAGAAGCCTGCATCTCTGATGGTATGGGGTTGCATGAGTGCGTATGGACCTCGGGTTTCAAGTCCAACGCTCTATCCATTAGGCCAACGACTGCCCAAAGCAATGTTCGTGCCGCTTCCGACCACAGCACCTCTTGCAGCCCAGCCCGGTCATGCGCCACCTGGATTCGAACCCACGACCTGCAAAGTTCAAGCACAGCGGCTTAACTGAGTGAGCCACTCGGATGCAACTTGTCTCCTCAGTCCCCAGACGTTTGCAGACTGTTATAAAAAGAAGAGGGGATGCCACACAGTGGTAAACATGGCCTTGTCCCAACTTTTTTGAGATGTGTTGATGCCATGAAATTTAAAATCAACTTATTTTTCCCTTAAAATGATACATTTTCTCAGTTTAAACATTTGATATGTCATCTATGTTGTATTCTGAATAAAATATTGAAATTTGAAACTTCCACATCATTGCATTCTGTTTTTATTCACAATTTGTACAGTGTCCCAACTTTTTTGGAATCGGGTTTGTAATATAACACCCAGATGTTGACTGTAGAGGAAGTGACAGTACATCCGTTTAACCCAAGAGATTTTGTGTACTGTTTTTACAGTGATGTTTGATATTCTAGGTATTATCAAATGGCCAGAGTTTTGAGAACGCAGTGGACGTGGAGACTATAATGTGATAAGAGCTCTCTCAAGTACTGAGGAGCTAAGCCATTCAGGGCTTTATAAGTAATTAACAAGATTTTAAAATCTATACGATGTTTAATAGGGAGCCAGTCCAGTGTTTACATAACTGGGCTAATGTGGTTATACTTCCTGGTTCTAGTAAGGACTCTAGCTGCTGCATTTTGGTGCAGAACAACCACCTAATAAAGCATTACAATAATCTAACCTTGAGGTCATAAACGCATGAATTAACATTTCTGCATTTGACATTGAGAGCATAGGTCTCAGTTTAGATATATTTTTAAGATGAAGAAATGCAGTTTTATAAATGCTAGAAACGTGGCTGTCAAAGGAGAGATTGCTATAAAATAGCACACCTAGTTTCCTGACTGAAGATGAAGAATCGAGAGAGCAGCCATCAAGTGTTAGACAGTGTTCTAGGTTATTGTGTGGTTTTTAGGCCCAATGATTAACACCTGTTTTTTTCAGAATTTAGTAGTAAGAAATGATTCGTCATCCAGTTTTTTATATCGACTATGCATTCCATAAGTTTCTCAATTTGGTGTGTTTCACCAGGCCGTGAAGAAATATAGAACTGAGTATCATCAGCATAACAGTGAAAGCTAACCCTGTGTTTCCTGATGATATTTCCCAAGGGTAACATGTAAAGCGTGAAAAGTAACGGCCCTAGTACTGAGTCTTGAGGTACTCCATACTGCACTTGTGAGTTTTCAAGTCTATTCAAAAGAATGTTGTGGTCGATAGTGTCGAACGCAGCACTAAGATCAAGGAGCACTAATAGAGAGATACAACCATGATCAGATGATAAGAGCAGTCTCAGTACTATGAGATGGTCTAAATCCTGACTGAAAATCCTCAACGATATATTTTTTGTCTAAGCAGGAATATAATTGTTAAGATGCTACCTTTTCTAGAATCTTTGACAGAAAAGGGAGATTCGAGATCGGTCTGTAATTTACTAGATCTTTGGGGTCAAGTTGTGGTTTTTTAATGAGAGGCTATATAACAGCCAATTTAAAGGTTTTGGGGACATACCCCAATGACAATGAAGAATTAATAATAGCCAAAAGACGATCTATGACTGGAATCACCTCTTTTAGTAGTTTAGATGGAATAGGGTCTAAAATACATGTTGTTGGTTTAGCTGATTTAACAAGTTTATTAAATTCTTCCTCTCCTATAGTAGAGAATGAGTGGAATTGGTCCTCATGGGATCTATAGTGCACAATTTGATGTGATACTGCAGCTGGCGGCTGCATGGTTGCGGTTTGATCTCTAATAGTATTGATTTTGAAAATAGTTCATAGTCATTACTGCTGTGCTGTTGGGAAATGTCAACACCAGATGATGTTTTATTTGTATTAATTTTTATTTTTGTTAATTTTGCCACTGAATTGAATAAATACCTTGGGTTATGTTTATTTTCTTCTAAGAGACAAAATCAGATCTAGCAATTTTTAATGCTTTTCTGTAGGATAGGGTACTTTCCCACCAAGCAATACGAAATACCTCTAGTTTTGTTTTCCTCCAGCTGCGCTCAATTTTCCGGGCTGCTCTCTGAGAACTCGACATCCATTTTTCCCAAGAAAAAAGTTGAAATGTGGACTCATTTGAGCACAGCACAGCACACATTTCCACTGTCTTTTTGCCTATCTGAGATGGGCTCTGGTCCTGGGAATCTGGTGTTATCACTGCATACAATTGATAGCTTTCTCCTTGAGTAAAAGAGATTCAAGTTGCCTTTCTTGATGCAACAGGCAGCAGACTGTGTTAAGTGAAAGTGGTTTTCTGAAGTACTCCTGAACCCATGTTGCTATATTTAACACCACAGCATGATGGTTTTTCATCATCTGAGGGCTCAAAGGCCATGCAAACTCAAGGTTTTCTCCTTTGCCCTACACTGAGATTTCTCTGGATTTCCGGAATCATTTCACAGTATGGTAGTTGGTGAAAGACCTCAATTCTTTGTGATTTTGTATTGAGAAATTAGATTTTTGATTTGTTTGGCACAAAGTGATGAGCCATGACTGAAACAGAGATGATCCTTTTATACCCAAACATGATACCCTGGCTTAGTTCACCTGCTTACAGTCAACGGTTTCAAAATAATTTAATTTGGATATTCTATAGCCTTTTCATTTTTATTTTCCCCGTCCCAACTTAATTGACATGTGTTGCAGCCATCAAAATCAACATTTGTTTATATTTATAAAATGCATTTATGTTGGTCAGCAAAAACATAAAAGTTTAAATACAATTAAATAAAAGTTAAAGAGACCTAACAGATCACACATGCTTAAAAATTAAGCTTAAGTTAATCTTATTACATTTATTTTGGAATATTTCACTGTAAAACAGTACTTCACTGTATTATTTGATCAACTCAATGGATCCTTATATTAACTTAATTCCTTAAAAATCATAATGACCCCATACATTTGAATGGTACTGTAAAAATAACAGCCCTCATTATAAACAAAATAATAATCAACTGTAATGTTTAGTGAAGACAATTCAACTTTTATTTGATGGGGGCATTGAGGATCTGGAGAATGGGGGAGGGAAGCTGGCCCAAAAAAGGTTGAGGACCATTGACCTAAACTGTCAAAGTTAACACAAATGTGGTACATTGTAATAGTGTTTATGGTGTTATTGATGTTTAGCGATGTGTAATTTGATCCTGTTTAACAAGCGTCTTAGCTCCGCTAGCACCATGGTGTGCATGTTTACATGTTTATTACATATACACACGTGGTCAGACTTGTTGGTACACTTGGTAATTAAGATCAATATAATTGATCTGAATATAAACCTGCATTATTAATCCTTTTGATCTTTTATAAAAAAAAAATATTAACCTTTCATTGAACTAAAACAATTGAAAATGGAGGAAAATCATTATGAAATAAAAGTTTCTCTCAAATACACGTTGGACAATTATTAGCAACCCTACAAATTCTTCTGAGTAAAATATCAATATTCACAATATTGAGCACTCCAGGGTGATTATGAACAATAATCAGGGTGATTATTTTCCAGCCATGAATATAAATATAGGGAGGGAAAACAAAGCCCAAATTCCCTTAATCATCCATCACAATGAGAAAAACCAAAGAATATATTTCTGATGTGCAGCAAAAGATAATTAAGCTTCACAAATTAGTGACGTGTCTTTAAGAAAAGAGCTAGAGCAGTGGAAATCCCCATTTACACCATCAGGGCAATAATTAATAATTTCTAATCAACATAAAATGTTATGAAACTGTCTGGACGAGGACGTGTTAACTCGTGTAGTCTGGTAAACAGATCAAATATGATCATAATTAATAGCTGATGACAGTTATTAGCGGTGCAGAGTCTCTGAGACCCCCGCTATAGAACATGATTAAATGCAATAGAGATGTGATGTGCATTCAGTTTCTGTCTGGTGCTGAGGTTATAGATGACAACTATTCTACTGAATCCCAAATAATTGTGCGCGCACACACACACACACACACACACACACACACACACACACACACAACCAAGTCAATGTAAAGTCTAACAATGGTTATGTATGGAGTCAAAACAATGCCGCATATATTTGCAAGAGAATTGAAATATTGCAAAATAAAATAGTTTTGCAAACGAAAATGAAAGTATTGAGAAATTTTTTTGCTTTATGAAAACTAATAATATAAATGAACAACAAAAGCAATCTTGCAATACATATTTTCCATGGCCATATCTACTAGTTTATTTGCAACGCTGCTTTTATTTGGTGTTTCAGTCAAGTTTGAGCTTGCGATACTGTTTTGCCCTTTGCACTTCACGTTTCTGCGCGTCTCACTTTGTGGCACTGTTTCGGCATGGGGGCGGAGTCAAGGGACGGGGGCGTGTACAACAGGCCTGGCCATGCCTCCCTTTACGTGACGTCATCGGCCCGAGATGCTGATCACAGCTGATCCAGGCACCATCATCAGAGGCATGCGGGTGGATCGTTTTTATTTGCTAGCTTTACGACGTGCATGTTTTCATTTTATTAACTTTAACAAATGTATATATATTAGCAGCGTTTGCTCAAGTTAAAGAAGTTGTTAATATGAACATCTGCAGTTTGTTTCTCTCAATGTGCACACTTTTATAGCATTAAAATGTGTATTGTTTGATTTGGTTAGCTAGATGTGCATTAACAGTGCTGGTTTAAAATCTCTTCACCTGTGCACAGCGTTTCTTCGTTTACATTAGTTCAGAGTTACTGCTAGTTTTAATGTTAAATAATGCAATAAAATATACATCAATAAAAAGTTCTAAGACTCGAGCTTTGCATTGATCTCGACTTCGTTTTTCATTTGCATAACTCCCGGCATAAATTAAGAAAAGACTGTCACTGACCGATTTAAAAAACGAAGGTAGAGTCTTTTTTTGGTTTAGCAACGTAATTATTTATCTATGGTTTATAAACATGCACTTTTTTCAAAGCTAGTGGTGTTATTTTATTACTTTGAAGAAACGTGCATTAGTCATATTTAGCTCTATGCGCCCTCTTGTGGCCTATAAATTATAAATTTATATTTTTATATAAATTTTACATAAATTATGCCTTTTAAATTCGAATATTGTTCATATTTTAGTACAAATTTTGAATTTAGTTATTCAGCCATTTGACAGCCCTAAAATACATTCATTTTCACGAATGCAAACTACGACTGGCCTTTTCAAATTTCTCCGATTTTAATGCGTTATTCGTCGAAATGCAGCCACATTATAGAGATAAGAGTTAATGTATATCTCTATATAGGCTTTCTTCTGTGATTTCACGAGTCTAAGAAAATGTTTAAACTCATTCTCAATCTTACTCTGGAACATTTAAATCTGAAGACTTTTGCTTTCGAGTGCTGTGCATTGGAAAGTAATTATATTATAGGCCTAATAAACAATTTGCTTATTAACTCCCATGCATTATTTTATATAGGTGGTTGAAATAAAAGCTTTTTAACATTTATTTAAAAGAATATTGCATTTATTAGATCAAAAAATACAGTAAAAACAATATTATGAAATATTACATTTAAAATAGTGGTTAATATATTTTAAAATGTAATTTATTTATGTGATCAAAGCTGCATTCTCAGCATGGTTACTCCAGTCTCTTCAGAAATCATTCTAATGCTGCTTAATTATCATCAGTTATTATTTCAGATCAATTATTAATTGTTTTATTATTGATATAATGGTTCTCAGTTAAAGAACAGCATTTATTTGAAATAAGTAAATATATTTACGGTCACTTAAATCAATTTAATGCAACCTTGTTGATATAAATATATTTATATTTTTTAATCTTACAAGACTGAATGTATAATTTCCGCAAAAATATGAGTTGTCAACATTGATAATAATCAGAAATGTTTCATATTATTAATATTTCTGAAGATCATGTGACACTGAAGAATGGAGTAATGATGCTGAAAATACAGCGCTGCATTACATTTGACTATATATTCTCATAAAAGACAGCTATTTTAAATTGTAACTATATATTTCACAATACTGTTTACTGTATTTTTCATCATCACAATAATTTGTATTCTCTTGCGCACAATTGGAGCTCTATTCCTTGAAATTATATTTGTCAAGCTCCTACAAAAGGACAAATACTCTAGAAAGGCACCATAAAAACAATCCACATTCTGCACTATTCAAGTCTTCTAGACAATACCAGAGCATTGTGTCATATGCATTGATTATATAAGTATTTAACTTTAGTGATAGAGCTGCAACAACTCATCTATGAAGTCCATAATGAAAATCATCGACAGCGATTCTCGTTATCAATTAGTCAGCGCACGTCAAACGTCAGCCTGTCGCGTCAAATCACCAAATACATCTAAAAATAGTGAAGGAAACAGAATGAGATTCACTGCATAAAACTTTATTATTTATGTTAATCTTTAAGATGGCACTTTGAGCAATGCGGTCATGTCCTACTTAAATGCACGCACGTCCATTTTTGCAAACAAGTCAATCCTGATAGTATGAGCGGGCGCATAGACAATTAAGTTAATACTCGGAAATATCGGTTGTTGATATTTAAAAGGTTTAATCGAGGTTTTTAAATGAGGTTTTAAAGTCAACGTGTATAGTGGACATTTTACAAGAGTAGGAACTGTAAAGTGATAACGGAGTGTAATTCTGAATATAAATATCAGACGCTTCATAACTGGCGTTTACGAAATAAATTACATTGCAGAATATTACTCTTACCTGTTGGTTAACACCCAGAGTTTGTTTTTATTCGTCCTTATTGTATTTATTTTTTAATTAGAGATTTAAACTATTCACTATATACAGTAACTAACACATTTATGCAAGTTTATTTTCAAATACCCAATAACGGTCAATAAATTCTAGGCTATACTTAGTTTGTATAGTTTAAAACATTTTGATAATTTTTTTTATTTAAAATATTTGTTTTCTTTTAATTGACAGGTGGTCTAATCACTATTTTCATAGCATTGAGTTGACATTTGTTTAAAGTACATTGCGCAGAATGTGGAAGTGTTTTTGGTCAATATTTTATTTTAAATCAGATTAATCGAAAATCGTCCAAATAATCGATTATCAAAATAATCGTCCTATTTAGTGATATTAACCTGTTCCTCGTAAAAATTGTTTAGTATTTGCCATATACAAAAGGAAAGACTAAATATAACGTTAACGTTTACGCTACCGGTTCGGCTCAGTGCCAAAAATTCCAGCGCCCCAGTCTGTCCCTGATCCGAAACACTGAATATGAATTCAGAATATCAAAACATAAATTCATTTGCGAGTTTTTGGGAAAATGAATGCTTCAGTAACAAACTTTGATTTTAACAAAGTGGTGTTTTAAATGTTATAATACTGATTTTATAAAATCTAAACATAAATCCAAAAGTAAAATCTGCGTGATGCTCTGCTGCCATCTAGTGGTGGTCATAGTGAGAATATCAAAATATAAATGTTCTTCCAGGTGGCAGAAATCTAGGCAATTTTCCATAAATCGCCTCGATATGAAAACCCCCCCAAAAAGTGATTTTTACATACAGTGTTCCCATTTTTGTTTTAAAAATGACAAAAAATGCATATAAATTTTAACCCCCTCCAAAAGTGCACGTCTGGGATCAGCCATCAGGAGTTAAAGGGGATGCTATACAACACACTTTCCCGTGTGGTACTGAAAACGAGGAGAGGTTCAAACCATTATATCTTTTTCCACCCCTAACGAGTTCTAGTGCACAAGCTAGTTTATGGTCTTTTGGACATTGTGAGGCTAGAATACAGGGGTCGCCAACACTGATCTTGCACCTGAATGATATGTTTAATTATAAACGTTGCCAAAGTTTAGGATACAGGCGGTCCCGATCTGGACTCGAGGGTCGACTGGTACTCCAGCTGATCGAGTTATCAAAGGTACAAGATGAATCTCCGATCATAGCCCACGTGAGCGATCATGCTTCTGGTAAAGTGCGCCTCTTATTCAATAAACACGTCACCGAACAGCCTCGTTTAACTGCAGGACCAAATTTAATCAGAAAGTTGTAAAAAATATCAAATTCATACAAATGCTCTTTAACGGTGCTGGTGGGAAAGTGTACAAACACGAGGGAGGGGGGTGGGAATTAAAACCGCTTATAATATTTACTCCACCCATCTGAAAGACGGAGTCCGATCAGCTCGGTTTAATCCCTCCACAGACTGACCTCGGATCAGTCCTCGAGCGCCACGAATCAAAACAAGTACGGTGTTTTAAAAATCACCTTCCAGACGTCTGATTATAAAGGTTAATACCGTCCCGCCAGTCATTAGAAAACACAAGAAATCACTAAAAAAGGATGCAGACACATCTGGCGATGTCACTGTACTGCGGCCGCGACGACAGCTCGGCTAGTCCTGCTAGCCGGCGCCCCTGCTGCGCTGTGATTGGCTCCTCTGGCTCAGCTGGGGTGAAGTGTGAGCGCAGCCGGGCTTTACGAGCCTAGACGAGGTCTCTTGTGCGGCGACTGCTCGTCAGCGCTCTCCTCCTCATCCTCGTCTTCATCGTCTGGGTAGTCCACCAGCCCCGTCTGTTTAGAGGACAACACCAGCCACTCAAACATAGGGTTGGGTATGAATGCCAACAGCAAAAACAGCTAGACTAATATGTGAAGGATATTTTATTCTTTGATACTCAGGTAGCGCGTTAATTAGGACGCTGTCTCTTTAACACCGAAGAGATCTAAAGATGCGTTCACACCAGACGCGTCTGTATACCTTTATACTGTTTTCTTTCTCATCTGTTTACGTTCACTTAAGACAATAACGGCTGTGTTTATGATGATACTCTGATGTAGTTTTCTCCATAATGGTTTATAAATATAAAATAAGTCAGTTTCGGATCAGAACAACCTTTTCTGCCATGCTGTATGCTAACAGGGCACACGTTCTTTCCCTTTTAAAAATCACATTAAAATGTGAACGCAGGAATCGTTGTGCACGTGTCTTATTGAATACCCGGACATTAGGCACCGGATGACATACCCGGGTCTGTCCTGAAGGTGGCGCAGCAGCTCTGCTGGAGGAAGCGGCGGGTGGAGGTTTGGAGCCGTTAGCGGTGTTAGCCGCTCCAGCCGAGTGAGAGAAGCTGAACTTGAAGCTGCCGCTGGCCGAACGCTTAGGCTGGTTCTCCTTCACTGAAACCACAGAACACACACGTACAGCTGGATTCACCACGACTCATGAAGATAATTTAAGGAATGCATTGCATGGAACAATACATAAATATGGTCTTTAAACATAAATGTGTCTCTGGTGCAAAAAAGCAGTCTTAAGTCACTGGGGTATATTTATAGCAATAGCCAACAATACATTGTATGGGTCAAAATTATAATTTTTCTTTTATGCCAAAAATCATTAGGATATTAAGATAATGTAAATATATCAAAACGTATTAATATGCATTGCTAAGAACTTCATTTGAACATCTTTAAAGATGATTTTCTCAATATTTAGATTTTTTTGCACCCTCAGATTCCAGATTTTCAAATATTGTCCGATCATAACAAACCATACATCAATGGAAATATTATTTATTCTGCTTTCAGATGATGCATAAATCTCAAATTCACAAAATTGACCCTTTTGACTGGTTTTGTGCTCCAGGGTCACATACTGTATGTCTAGAGTAAGTAACACTTAAATGCTTGAAAAATACAAATTACCTTTAATTTTACACTAAAATAAAAACCTTGAATTGCTCTGCTCAAAACGCTAGAATATTTAATATTCTATACATTGCTTAAAAAGCGATGTTATTCCTCAATCTTGTTTTGTGAATCTTCAAAGTGAAGCGAGTTTGCAAAAAAATCAACTAAATTAAAAGAGAAACGTTTTCGATATTTGATCTAAATTAACTTTGTTTAATTTACATGATATCTTAATTTAGAATCTCCAGTAAACACGTCTTGATTTAAGGACGTTTAGGAATATATATATTTCAGCAGCGAATGCAAGATTGAAGGCCACGTCTTTATGAATTCAGCTTTCAGATGATCCGTGATTGCATGAATTCAAGAACAAGTTAAGATCATCTTTAATTTGTGGACAAGCGATTGAAGACTTCAATCCCACCTTTCTCGCTCTCCATGAACGTCCCGTAGTCGCTCTTGCACTTGTCCGGGGCTGCGTCGGAGACCTCGTCCTCTTCCTCGTCTTCGTTCAGCCACATGTCCTCATCCTCGTCGAAGGAGCGGGCGTCCCTGCGATACCTGCGAGAGGATCGGAGCGCGGTCAGTACCGGAGCAACGACGCGGGTTTTGCCGAACCCTCGTGCGACCTCATAAAAATAATTTTGCATGTGTTAATGCCAACTGCATGCATTTTGGCACAGGTGTGTATTTTTATATTTTGACCTTATTTCTTTTAATTTAACGGTCACTGACCCGTATACGGGACGCCAAATTTTACTTCAATATATTACCATTAAATCCTAATATATCGTTGGAAAGGCCCAAGACTACTAAATATATATTTTACCACTGTTAAATAAATTAAAAAATATGTAGGAGCAGTAATTAATTAATTTATGAGTGCAACTCAAAACATATGCACCATAACGGGAGCTCTGACACAAAAATTCATTTCATATCATATGTTTTAGTAATCATCATATATTATACATCATTTGAAAGTAATTAATCCTGTGAAATTCGTTTTGAAATCGGAGATCGCGTTAGCATAGAAATGCTACTTAAATGCTACTCCCTTAGTGGGAGGGGCCATATTACAAACGTATTACGGTCTTTTCATAATCATGATAAAATACATGTCATCGGAAATGTCGGAGTCTCAAGATGCCATATTTAGTGGTTATTTTGTGATATGAGTAATATTGAGAGAGAAATTGATAGATGTGTGACAGAAAAATTCATTAAAAAACTCAATGGGGTTTTGGATGGCTGTTTGTGGTTTATCGCCTAAACAAAATCGCATATTAACCTCAATTTTTATTATATCAACTTCAAATTTGGAACACAAGTTTTAGACATATGGCTTTAATTTTATGCCAAATTTAGATTAAAACATTGTACATTTATTTTATATAAAATACAAATACATTTTATTTACAGAAATGTACTTTCATTTTCTTAAATGATTTAAATCTGCTGACTGTCTTTAAAAAGAGACCAACCTTAGGTCTGTATTCAAAATCCGCGTTTATGAATTATAACAACTTAACTTTAAATAGTGCGCTTTCAAGTCTATTTTCAAAAAGGGGGGTGACAGTTAAGGGATTAATAAATCTATTGTACACTAGGTACAAAAAATAGTTCCTACAAAACTACAAATCAAATCCCGATGCGGTGTAAAATATCAACCTCAAAAACTCGTTTAGATTTATGGCTTTGATTTTCTAGAAATGTTTGCATTTAACATGTTTTATAAAATCTATATTTAAAATAAAAACGTGCTCATAAATCACTTTAAACCTGTTTCAAATTTTTGGTGTACATTTTTTTTTTACTTCAACAAAAAAAAAATTAATCGTCTTTTTTAAAATGAGACCAAACTTAAGTTTCAAATTTGTATGACCATTTTCGTCCACTATGAACCTAAGCGTAACTTTTTTTAATTGACGCACAAGGGTTAAAGAAACAGCGTAAAAATGAACATGACGCAAAAACAAAGTAATTTTACTATTAAGTGATATAAGACTATAAATAGATCGCTTCAAACCAGGCAACACGATGCACTCGTGGAGGTAGAAAAACAGCGTTCGTTGAGACCCGCGGGATTGTTTTTAATTAAGATTTAAATGCTCAAGAATAGGCACGAGAGCCGACTCGGTCCGTCACTGGTAAGTTAGCTTAAAATATTTGTTATAGCCGTAGGAATAATAGGCTATATGCTGTGTTTGCTTGCTTGAGCGACTTAATATACAAATCTAGACATCAAATGCATTGAATAATACATTGTTTATGAGAGTTAAGATGAGTCTATGAAAGATTGTCTTACTGTACTGTGATGAAAGAGGCATTTTCAGTGCTAAGGTTTGGATTTGATGTCAGAATAATGGATACATGTTGTGTTTATGGATCAGAGAAGCGGAGTCATGTGTGAAAGCTGCTTTTGCACCGCATACGTAACACATGGCCTGCACACACACTGCAGACGGTGTGTATGTGTGTGTGTGTGAACGCGTCAGTCAGTCACCTGCCGAGTCCTCGGCTCCGACGCTCCTTCTCCTGCTCGTAGCGGCCCTTCAGGCCCTTGAAGGTCTGCACGTACTCGATGGACTCCAGCGCCGTGTAGAAGTTATCCACGATGTGTGCGATCAGAGATTTGATGTCCTCCTGGTAACGGAAGAACAGCCGGTCAGTAGGGTTCGGTATCGTTTCTGTTTGATCAACTCCGAGTCTGCTTATCGATTCCAATGTGGTTAAAAACAATTATCAACATTTATTTTGTGGAAAACAAAACATGTAATTGCTGTTGAATACAGTGAACAAAAATCAGCCGGCTACATAAAAACAGGACTCGTTTTATTACTGGATGAATCAGTGTTTTTGAATGAATGAATGATTCAATGACTCGCTCAAGATTGACTCGTTTCATTACTGGATGAATCAGTGTTTTTGAATGAATCTCTTGAATTAATGATTCAATGACTCGCTCAAGATTGACTCGTTTCATTACTGGATGAACCAATGTTTTTGAATGAATCTCTTGAATGAATGATTCAATGACTCGCTCAAGATTGACTCGTTTCATTACTGGATGAATCAGTGTTTTTGAATGAATCTCTTGAATTAATGATTCAATGACTCGCTCAAGATTGACTCGTTTCATTACTGGATGAACCAATGTTTTTGAATGAATCTCTTGAATGAATGATTCAATGACTGATTCAAGATTGACTCGTTTCATTACTAGATGAATCAGTGTTTTTGAATGAATCTCTTGAATGAATGATTCAATGACTCGCTCAAGATTGACTCGTTTCATTACTGGATGAATCAGTTCTCTTGAATGAATGATGAATGGATGAATCAGAGCTTGATTTTGGTCAGACTCACCACTCTGATGAACTCGAAGAGCTCGATGATGGCCGAGTTCAGCAGGTTGTATCTGGTGCCGTTGTCCAGCAGAGCGTTGATGACCGGCTCGAACAGGTTTCCTTTCACGATGTAGCGGTTGTAATACTCGTCCTTCAGGCCGATGATTCTCCTCAAGAAGCGCAGCGCACCTTAATAATTACAATCAGCCTGCATTACAATCGAATTTAACAAGGCCAGCTGTTACCGAAGATCAAACGGTATGATCAGCTATCACTGTGGCTCACACTAGGGATGCACCGAATGTTTAAAGGACGATGTCATCACAATGCCGATCAAATAGCTGCATCTCACGTCTCTGATGAGAAGAGAAAGGGTGCTGTTACTGTATGATGCCTTCAACAATTAGTTCATAAACTGCCGTTATGTTTTCTAATACACTGCATGTATTCTGACACGAGCTCGCGGCGCTATCTGCTGTTAGCCGCTGGAACAGTGTTACTCGGAAACATCGTTATGCATTTAAACAAGGCATGGATGTGACAACGCCATACGTGCAACAAATAATAATAATATCATTAATAAATCTGCTGCGGTCAACACAAAGAAGCACTCGAAATAAAAGCTTCATAATCGTTTGTTTCGTCATTTTACTGTTCTTCTGTAAAATAAATGTATATCAATATAGTCTTCAAATTGGGATCTGTAATATTTTCTAATGTTTTAATAGAAGTCTCTTCTGCTCAGCAAGGCTGCTTTTATTTGTGTGTTATATATATATATATATATATATAGACACACACACAGGTGCTGGTCATATAATTAGAATATCATCAAAAAGTTGATTTATTTCACTAATTCCATTCAAAAAGTGAAACTTGTATAATGTATACATTCATTCCACACAGACTGATATATTTCAAGTGTTTATTTGTTTTAATTTTGATGATTATAAGTGACAACTAATGAAAACCCCAAATTCAGTATCTCAGAAAATTAGAATATTGTGAAAAGGTTCAATATTGAAGACACCTGGTGCCACACTCTAATCAGCTAATTAACTCAAAACACCTGCAAAGGCCTTTAAATGGTCTCTCAGTCTAGTTCTGTAGGCTACACAATAATGAACATTATACAAGTTTAAACAAGTTATAATTTTATACATGATTTTATACTTTTTTATGTGAAAAAAAGTCAGAATTGTGAGATAAGTCACAATAACCTTTTATATTTTTTATTCAGTGGCGGAAACAGGCTTCCATATTTAGCAGACGCTTTTATCCAAAGCAACTAAAAAAAATATATGAAAACAAATAAAAACGGACAAAATGCATGTGGAATAACCACAAAAGCCGTACTCGTTTAGTTTTGTGAACATGTGTGCAGCGCTGGTGGAGACTCACAGAGCGCCAGAAAGGTGTGTTTGGAGTTCATGAGCATCAGCACCCTCCTCAGCAGGTCTCTGGTCATGATGTAGTTCTTGATGTGGTACGAGTGATGCTCCACGCAGAAGGTCAGCAGCTCCAGGATCAGAGCCAGCAGCTGCGCCGTCTGGAAGTTATCTGACACACAGACAGGACTTCACTTGGATGTGCCTCGGACACGGGTCCAGGTATTGGGCACTTTAAAATAAAAGTGCTTTTTCCAAATGGACCCGATAAGACAAACTATTTTACCCAGATGTGAACTTGTGCGTTCGTTTTAAGTTCATTTTTTATATCCGGTCACAATTGAAAGATGAACTCAGAAATAGCATGCATCCATCAGACAAGTAAAAATATAGAGTAATAAATAAAATTAAAGTAATGGAGCAGCGGTCAAATCAGTGAGCAGGACAGCAGACTGTGCACGTTAATGCGTTTACGTTCTGGTCCAGACGTTTGAAAATAAATGCCATCGGGATGGACTTAGGGATGGATTCTGAGATCTGCATGGTCTTTCTCTGGAGTCGATTCTGAGGTTATATTTTAACAGCAGATGGTGCTCTACTCTAGTGTTTATCCACACACTCAAATACTGATGAAGAAAAGCGCTGAAGAGCACTGAGTCTGTAATTTCGGATGCTTTTATGACGCCAGATTAATGTAAACAGCACGCTGTGATTCACTTCAACCTTTTCTAATTTAATGATGATTATTTTAGGTTCATGTGCATGTAAGGATTTGGAGACGAGCAGAGTACAGATGTTTCTGAAGCATGCAGCGCCATCTGCAGTTCAAAAGCAAGCTCAGAATCGACTCCAGAAAGAATCGGCATGAATCGAACAAGAATCGGCATGAATCTAACAAAAAATTAAATCGGCATGAATCGTAAAATAATCGAACAAGAATCGGCATCAACTCGAGAAAGAATTGGAATGAATCGAAAAATAAACGTCATGAATCGGAAAAGAATCGGTATGCATGCATCTAATCGAGAAAGAATCGACATTAATCGAGAAAGACCCAGCATTAATCGAGAAAGACCTGGCATTAATCTAAAAAGAATTGGCATACATGCATTCCCCAATTTTAAGTCGCTTTGGATAAAAGCGTCTGCTAAATGACTAAATGTAAATGTAATGCATCTACTTGAGAAAGAATCGGCATCGACCCGAGAAAGAATCGACACGAACCAGAAAATAATCGGCATCGACTTGAGAAAGAATCGGCACGAACCAGAAAATAATCGGCATCGACTCGAGAAAGAATCGGCACAAACCGAGAAAGAATCGGCACGAACCAGAAAATAATCGGCATCGACTTGAGAAAGAATCGGCACGAACCAGAAAATAATCGTCATCGACTCGAGAAAGAATCGGCACGAACCGAGAAAGAATCGGCATCGACTCGAGAAGGAATCGACATCGACTTGAGAAAGAATCGGCGCGAGCCGAGAAAGAATCGGCACGAACCGAGAAAGAATCGGCATCAACTCGAGAAGGAATCGACATGAGAAAGAATCGGCGCGAGCCAGAAAATATCGGCATCGACTCGAGAAAGAATCGGCATGAACCGAGAAAGAATTGGCACGAACCGAGAAATAATCGGCATGCATTTGGAAAATCTCAGAATCGATTCACGATTAGAGATCGACCGATATATCGATTTACCCATATTTCCCCCGATATTTAAGCATTTTACCATTATCGGATATCGGTTTTGTATTATCGGTTCACCGATAAATGCCGCCATCTCGTGGTTGTTTTGAGAATTGCTCGTAGGATCACTATTGCATCGCGTCTGAGGGGAGACGAGACAACAACAACGGCGTCCAGGTACTTGAATTGCTGTAGTTAGTAAACTTTATTTAACATAACAGCCATTAATGCACAAATTGGATGTATTACATAAATGCCTGATATGCAGTTTATGCAGCTCGGCTCTAAGAAATAGAGACGAACTCATGGAGTCACGTAAAATAATCCGCCAATCTTTCCAATAAAGACATAACTGTGCATGAATTAAATAATACAGCCATGAATGAGCGCATGCTGGAAATAAAAGCGCTGAATTTAATCTCTCTCTGTTGTATATGATCATCATTAGTCTCGTGAAGACGCTTCATATTTCTGTTCACTCAATAATTAATGCTCCGGAAAAGATCCAGCACGACCACCGCATGTAACTTTATACAAGATTCACTTGTTTGAAACACGTTAAATTATATTACCCTTTACTATAGAACCATTATTTCGCCAATAAACATCTAAATAAATACATCTTTATGGAAATGTATTATTTATCTCTGCAAGCGATCGTAGATTGAGTATAGTTCTGTGTAAATAGATAAACCGCTGTCAGCAGTTTTCATAATTTAGATTTTAATAATTCTGATAAAACAGTTAAGAAATGCATTAAAATACGATGTTTTGTTTGTTATAGCTTATTTCAATATTCCAGAGAATATTATTCAGCGAGTTATTCTTCACTCTTTAGTCTATTAAACAGATTATAAACCTAAAACTGTAGTTTAAAATGAAGTTGATATGACTTCTGTCCTTTATATTCTCCATTTGAATACATTAGACATTATTTAGCTTATTGTTAATATCAGTGTTGCTGATGATGCTTTTTATAAAAAAACAAATATTGTTGTAATTTGAAGAATACATTTAATATGAAATACTGTTAATTTTCAACACTTTTGTTGTTAAGATGACTGAAAGGAGGAAAAACCAAAGTGAAGAATGGACTTACTTCACTTACTTTATAACAGTAAATAAATATTGTTTATCGGGTACATAAACATACAAATAATTGGTAACGGTTATAAAAAATAAATATCGGTCAATCGCTATAATCACGATGCATTGATTTATTTTCCAAGCCCTAGTCGAACTGGGGTCTAATTTCATCGGGTCTGTCTCGGGTCGGGTTTTTCTTGTAAGAACAATCGATGCACATCCCGAGAAGACCTCTACAGCAGGGGAGTGAGTTCACTGAGAGGAGACGGTACCTGGACACACGGGGTTGACTTTAGCCGCTCCCTCCGTCAGATCTGTGGACAGACAGACACGGTGTTGATATGTGCGCTCACAGACGGCTGACTGCTGCAAACGAGCAGGCGAATGTCTCACCTAGGTCCTCCTCGGCGGTGTTAGCCAGCAGCGGAGCCGTCAGCACGTGCATGCAGTACTTGTAGAAGAAGCTCAGGAACTCACTCTTCTCTGTTTTCTGTCCAAACACACACACACACAGAAATGATTGAGGATGCTCATCCACACACAAGTGTGGGAGGCGAGTCTCTGGCGAGCTCAGGCTGTACTCACGCTGGCCGGAGCGAGCATGTTCTCGGGGTCCATGAGGGTCCTCAGGAGCCCCATCAGCTGCACTGCACCGCCCAGCTCCGGGTCCGAGTCACAGATCATCTGCTTGATCACCACGTTAATCAGCAGCACGTCCTGAACACACCAGCACACAAAAACACACGCTGGGATCTTCATTTAAACCATCTTATATCACAAATTAGATCTCTTACTCTGAGCGGTTTTTCACTAATATTCACTACACACCGTTGTAGCTAGGGATGTTCATTTCTGTTATTTTTCCTAACCGATGCTTGTTAACAGATTATTAACTGACGAGATTTTTTTAAATTAGAAAGGTTAAGTGTATGTGACCCATTAAAAATAATAATATGTAACCCTGGAGCACAAAAGCAGTCATAAGCAGCACAGGTATATTTGTAGCAATAGCCAACAATACATTGTATGGCTCAAAATTATTATTTTTTTATACCAAAAATCATTAGATATTAAGATCATGTAAATTTCCTACCGTAAATATATCAAAACTTAATTATTGATTAGTAATATGCATTGCTAAGAACTTCATTTGAACAACTTTAAAGATGATTTTCTCAATATTTAGATTTTTTTGCACCAGATTTTCAAATAATGTCCAAATCATACATCAATGGAAATTTGATTTATTCAGCTTTCAGATGATGCATAAATCTCAATTTCACAAAATTGACCCTTATGACTGGTTTTGTGCTCCAGGGTCACATTTGTGTATATATATCTGTATGAATATATGCATGTATATAGGTTTAGAATCTATAATATTACATCATATAAAGTATAATGAATATAAAGAAATGTAAGACATATAGATAACATAATATATCATGTTTCCTAATTTCAATGCATTATGTTTGTGTAAAGCACGGATGCATACTTGGGTATATAGGCTAGTGTAAAATTGAAAGGGTTTGTTGTGGAGTGTACAGTGTTTATTAATTATAATGTTTGTAAAAAATTTGCATCGATATCAGGCCTATTTCTGAATGAAATAATAAAATGCGACTTATTTTATACGCGTCGCTTATTATAACCATGCAGCAAACCTTTTCAAATATTTTAATAAATTAAAAAAAATGCATTAATCGGTTAAAATACTTACGGTTAAAACGAACATCCCTGCTTGTAGCAATGCTTTAAGTCTCACATTTTAATTTCTGGTAATTTTGTCTCAAAATCCAAGCCGTTTTGGTGCTCTTTATTGTGTTGTGACAAATCACCGTCAAATACAAAATGATATATTTACTGTGAACAATCTGTTATGAGAGTTATTCTATAAATGATTTCACTATCTCTGTTACTGTATTTTTGCCATTACTTTACCTGCAAAACTATAGAGATAACCTGAAATATTCCTAGATTAATTGAATGGAGAACAGAATGGAATTGCATCAACACACTGAAGCATTAAACAGCAAGCGATCCGTCACAGACGAGGAACTGCTGCTGTATTTAAATGATCTGCAGCTCATGATTACTGTAGTATGCATGATGACAGTAACCTGTAATTACAGACTCAGCTCTGTGAGACAACATGCTCACAGCATCACATCTTTTGGCCCTGAAGGATCACAAATGTTATTCTATGTTTGATTTGAATTCACGTCCTGACTAAGAGGTGTCGGGCAAGGCAAAGGTGCTTGAGATTGTTTCCTGACCATTTGGGCTTGGGACAGCTGTGCCTTTTGTAATGGTAAGATCAAGGAGTTAGACTACTGAGAGATTCAACCTTTGTTAGGTTTATTGGACCACGGGAAGGTTCCTGTAATTAACTAACGCCTCCCTCAGATGTTTGCTTTGTTTGATGTTTGTCTCCACCTCTAAGAATCCCTCCTCCAAAAAGACCTATAAGATACCCTGTAAAAATGACTTAAGATGAGATCTTCGATGACTGCAGATAACAACACATGTCATAGAATAAAGAAATTCTGCTGACGATCGAATCCAAGTCTCCTGGTCTTCTCTTCTGAGTTTTCTACTTTAGAAGAACAGAGTTTTCAACAGATGCTGCCGTGACCGGATAGAGTTCCAGCTTTCTCACCTGAAAGACTTCAAGCTCAAACAAAGATCTGCATCTTTTGGAATCCAGCGAAACTTCAAACTGAACAAGGATTCCCAGACTGAAATTTTCTCTCTGGTGAGTGCTGTCTCTAATCCGAAAGAACCTAAGACCAGTACAAATTTTGCTATCCTCTGCCGTCAGAGAAGAGTTAACATACATCTGTAGGGTTTTGTTTAACTAAAGGTTATCCTCTGTTTTCAGACAGGGAAGAGTTTATCCTCTGTTCTTGTAGGCAGGGAAGGTTATCCTCTGTTTTCAGGCAGGGAAGGTTGGCATTACGTGCTAATTTTTGGTTTATCCTCTGTTCTTTCAGGCAGGGAAGGTTAGCATTACGTGCTAATTTTTGGTTTATCCTCTGTTCTTTCAGGCAGGGAAGGTTAGCATTACGTGCTAATTTTTGGTTTATCCTCTGTTCTTTCAGGCAGGGAAGATTTTAGCATTACGTGCTAATATTTGTTATCCTCTGTTTTGGCAGGGAAGAATTGGTTATCCTCTGTTCATGCAGGGAAGATTAGCGTAAAGTGCTAGTGAATTGTGTTATCCTCTGCTTTGCCAGGGAAGGTTAACAATAGTTGATCTGTGTTAACAAGTGTACCCTCTGTTGATCAGAGAAGTTTTAGTGTTTTGATTGTGTGATAACAAAGAAACTCACAAAATGTTTAGAAAGAATGCTAGACTGATCCCCACAACTGAAAAAGGTGGTCTAGCGACTCCTTTGTGGTCAGATAGCGAATTCAAATCACTTTTAGGAGTGCAAATGAACATAATAGTCACTGAGAAAGTTAGACAAGAACTAACTCAGAAATATGAGATCCATCCAGACAAGACTTGGTCTGTAGATGAGTGTAAAAAGGTACTGGGAGCATGTATTCGCAAGAACAATGTGAAAGGCATTATCTGTTGTCACAGAGAATTCAGTGTAACGCTAGCGACACAACAGTCTCAGCGTATTTCAGAGCTAGAGAAACAGAACAATGAACTCCGTGCTAGAATATACACTTTGACCAAGAAATTGAACCTCAAGAAAGAGGCAAAAACTGATGTGGAGGTTAGTCAGCCTGATAACATTTACCCTGATTTACAAGCGTTTTTTGAAACAGATGTAGCTCTCCAATCAGTAACTGATGTGCCTGTAAATTCCTTCAATGTGTGTGGTGCGAGGAGGAGATCTCAGGGGATTGAGGAAACTGATAGTGTTCCTCTCAATTCTTCTGTGGTGCAAATACAAACTGTTGCCAAAGCTTTAGGTCCTAAAGATATAGAGAGACTATCTCAAAGTTTACCAGCAGCACGCACACATTTTTCTGAATTTAGAAGAACATTGATCAGTAAAATGCGTCTTTATAACATGTCGTTGACAGAAGTCACGCAGCTGATGTCACAAATACTAACTGAATCTGAATTCAACAGTTTTGAATCTGCTGTCACTTCTGAACTGCGAAATGCCAGTAAGGGTGATTTAAGAGAAGGTATTTTGAAAATCCTAAAGAATATCTTAGGACCCAAAATAGATTGGTCTAGAATTACTACCTGTGTGCAAAGGAAAGAAGAAACTGTGAGTGAATATACTGAGAGATTTTGTCAGTCAGCTGTAATCTACAGTGGAATTGTTGATGACCCTGAAAGTGTGCTAGATGACAAGGGACCCTTGGTTCGTATCTGGTCAGATGGCCTTGTAGCCGAATACAGAAAAGCTTTACCATTCTTAGATCTAACTTGGTCTAACAGAACTCTCAGAAGTAACCTAGACAGGTTAACTACATGGGAAAGAGATGCTGATGTCAAAGCAAAAGTAAGAGTAGCAGTAGCTACGTTTAACACAACGAAACAAGACAATAGATGGTCTAAAGAGAAAGCAAATGCAAATACTGTGAAAAATTTGGACATTGGGAGAAAGAGTGTAGGAAGAAGTTGCAAGATAGTAAAAGAAATGCTATGCATAATTCTGCTCCTTCTCAGCCTGCACACAACCCTGAAGTAGTTCCGCCAGTGACCACTGAAACTATAGGACAGTTAGTTCAGGCTCTTCTAAGAGCACAACAAGACCAGGAAAAAACTAATTATTGGGGCTGTGAGTAGCTACCTTTCCCTGTAATCCAACACAATGACCAAAGAATTTTTGTGAAAGGTAGCATAAAGAGAAGTTAGCAACTCTCACAGCCCCCAATATTGTTATACAGCGTGCACCAGTCACGAACCCATCCTCATGTATGATGTCTGCAATGACTGAATTTGTGTTAGAGGATGAAGGCGAAACGACTCATGATTGTGTTACGCTTACATATGCAGCGACAAGTGAAATAGCAGAAACTCCCATAGAACGCAGAATTGGAGTTGTTTGTTGATGGTTCAGCTCAAGTTATTGAAGGTAACAGGCAGCAGGATATGCAGTAACTTCCACCACTGAAGTAGTTGCTTCAGGTCGTCTTTCAGATCATTTTCAGCTCAAGCCGCAGAACTAGTAGCCTTAACTAGAGCATGCACGCTAGCTTCAGGATCGGTTGCAAATATCTACACAGATTCCAGGTATGCTTTTGGGGTAATTCATGATTTTGGTGTCATTTGGCAAACCAGAAAATTTCTAACTTCTGCTGGATCCCCATTAAGCATGCTGGATTAGTGAAAGATTTAATGTTTGCCATGAAACTCCCAAAGAAATTAGCAGTGATCAAAGTGAAAGCACATCTCACAACTAATACTACGGAAGCTAAAGGTAATGCTCTTGCTGATGTAGCGGCTAAACAGGCTTGTTTCTATGCAACTGTACAAGTGTGTTCAGGTAGTACAGCACAGAAGATAATTCTACCTCCTGAATCAATCGTTGATCTGTATAAAGACGTTCCTCTATATGAAGCATGGACATGGTTAGACAAAGGAGCCACTGTGGATTCATCCGCTGCTGGACCAAAGGGGAAAGTATGTTGCTCCCGAATCACTGTTGCCATATTTGGCTCAACAAATACACAGTTTGGGTCATAGTGGTCCAGCAACGATGAATCACAGGTTCTCAAATCAATGGTGGAATCCAAAATTCAGAAACGCAGCCACTGAAACAGTCAAGAGATGTGTTACATGTCAGAAAAATAATGATGTACCAGCAACCATTACACCAGCAGCACATACCCCAGCTCCACCAGGGCCATTTCGTCACCTGCAAGTTGATTACATATCGTTGCCCCCTTGTAAAGGAAAAACTGACGTTTTGGTAGTAATAGACAAGTTCTCAAGATGGGTAGAAGCTTATCCAACAGGGCGTGCTACAGCTGCACATACTGCTAAATGTCTTGTCACTGATTTCATTCCCAGATGGGGATTACCAGATTGCATTGACTCAGATCAAGGTACCCACTTCACAGGACAGGTAGTCAAGGAAGTGTCTAGAATGTTGAAGATTAAGTGGAACCTTCACTGTCCCTATAGGCCACAAGCATCAGGACAGGTTGAACGATCAAACAGAACAATCAAAACCAGGCTAAGCAAAATGCATCAGGAAGGAGTACCATGGGTTGAAGCACTGCCCGCAGTACTGTGTAGTATGAGAGCATCACCTAACAGATCAGTAGGACTGAGCCCTCATGAGATTATTACTGGGCGCCCAATGCAGATGCCAGGTGTGATTGATCTTAGAAATGCTGATGTGCACATTGCTTCAGATGCCCTGATACTGTGAAAACCTCACAAAGGCAGTGCAGAGTGCCAAGAGAGAGTTGAGTCGTGTTGGCAGACTCCACCAGAAGGTGGACACACAATCGTCCCAGGTCAATGGGTCATGATAAAGACATTCAAAAACAAGCCATTAGAGCCTAAGTGATGCGGACCACATCAAGTGATGTTGATTACAGCAGCTGCAGTATTGTGTCAGGGAAGGAAAACTTGGACTCATGTGTCACATATTAAGGTTGTTCCTCCCCTGCAGGGATAGGATAGGGCAGACACAAGAACCAGTGAGGAGCCCAGGGAAGAACCGAAGCAACAGGCTTCGGGGCCAACCCTGAGGTGAAGATTTCCTCATAGGCCTTTCCCTCCATTAGTCCATCCTTTCCTCACTGTTCTTTAGGTGTCGCAGGAATTGAGAAATAGGAAAGAAGGAACAACCATAGCAGACTATATTTTGAACAGAGGATACAACCCTAATGTATGCAGACTCTACAAATACTGCTCTGTGCCGTTGTTCTCTCTTGTTTGTGTTTCTTTCTTCCTCTGTGCAGATACCATTTGATGGCTGTCCTGAGATCCATATGCACCACCCTTCTCACCTGCGGATAAAGCCACAACCTCTAGAACACAACTAGACCCATTACCAACTATCACACAAGAAAAAGAAAAAAAATACACAACGCAGAGACTCACATACGGGAACTTCAGTCATCCATCAACATGATCAAGATTTTTTATTAACCATCATGGACATCACGCAAGTGTAGACCCCAGAAACAACATATTCGTAGAGCTGATGAATATGTCAAGAAATGCCTTGTTTGCTGGAAAGAATGTTTGCATGCCGCACCTTCAGTAGGAGCAGGAATCCCATGGGTGGCACACCCTATCTCCAAATGTGACACGTGTACCTTATTCGATCATCATACCAGTGGATTACACAACAAGGATACATGTCACAACGTAACAATTCCTCCAGCTTCGCCGTGTTGCATTCCTGGACTACCATCCTGCAACCTAACTTCAGCTACTCCCATCATGACAGATCTACTCATGCCAAGGATGTTCTATTGGTGCATGGAAAATCATGCTCCAGCATCGACTACACTGGGTGAAATTCCTCGTGAACGTTGCAGCTTTGTGATTGAAAGAAGAACCGACCGATGTGTACGTTACTACATCAGATACGAAAGAGGAGAATGATTTAAAAGAGTGTCTCACGGGAACCCATCCCTACCGAAACTTTTGCCATAAATCAGTGGTGTATGATTCCTCCACCGACTGGCACTTTGTGGTTATGTGGGACTTCTGTCTACAGCATCCTACCCAGCCAATTCAATGGCAGGTGCACCCTGGTTTATGTCCTACCAGCCATCAGAGAAAATACACACTCCACCTCAAGTTCTCCACATCTACAAAATTCAGCTTCTACCAACAAAGATGGCTGCATTCCAGGACTCACTTGTGTACAAACGTGGTGGTCAAGAACTCTTGGAGCATTAATCCCATCGTATGGTGTCATGCAGGCTCGATCAAGTCAGAAGCCTGTCGGATTCTGTACAGAAATTGGCCAATGATACGGTTTTGGCCCTGGGCAACATCAAGGACACTCTTGCCTCGCACAAGATGATGATCTTACAGAACAGAGTGGCCTTGGATTACATTCTTGCAACACAAGGGGAGCCTGTACCATTATCGGTCCTGAATGCTGCACGGGTTAATGGATCCAACAGAGAACTTGAACAAAATCCAACAAGACATTCTTGGTCTTTCAGAAAAATTACGCCAGATGACTGAAGATAATTCTTCATGGTTCGGAAACTTGTTAGGTAAACCCTGGCTGTGGATCAAGGAAATAGCAATTCTGCTGTTGTTTCTCCTACTTGCGTACTATCTATGCATCCACAGTATCAAGTGTTTCTGTCAGCAAATGACGCCCGCCTCTCACAAGGAAATGACAGTTCCAACCAGAAAAGATTATTACCCGTAAAATCTTCACGGACCCTAATTGCATGTTTTGTTTCTGTGTCAGCATGCAATTACATATAAGCAACACAGAACATGTACAATGTGCCTGTAACGATTACAAGTTACAAGAATTAACTTTTAAGTGTCTAAATTTGTATTTTTGTGAGAGTTATTAGAACTCTCAAAGAGGGGATTGAAGGATCACAAATGTTATTCTATGTTTGATTTGAATTCACGTCCTGACTAAGAGGTGTCGGGCAAGGCAAAGGTGCTTGAGATTGTTTCCTGACCATTTGGGCTTGGGACAGCTGTGCCTTTTGTAATGGTAAGATCAAGGAGTTAGACTACTGAGAGATTCAACCTTTGTTAGGTTTATTGGACCACGGGAAGGTTCCTGTAATTAACTAACGCCTCCCTCAGATGTTTGCTTTGTTTGATGTTTGTCTCCACCTCTAAGAATCCCTCCTCCAAAAAGACCTATAAGATACCCTGTAAAAATGACTTAAGATGAGATCTTCGATGACTGCAGATAACAACACATGTCATAGAATAAAGAAATTCTGCTGACGATCGAATCCGAAGTCTCCTGGTCTTCTCTTCTGAGTTTTCTACTTTAGAAGAACAGAGTTTTCAACAGCCCTCACACCAAACATCTGCTTATTATTAATAAACAAGAGCTGGAGTATTTAGTAAGACATGTTTATAAGGACTGCTGTGAAGCACAGGTTCAGTGTTGAAAAGTGCTGGAAAGGTGAACTGTGGATACTCACGTCGTCAGCCTGTTGCGGCTCCTGCATGACGAACTCACGCACCATAGACGGACTGAACTCCACCAGGTACGAGAAGATGTCCGTGGCCGCGGCCTTCACCTGGACGTCATCCATGCCCTTCAAAACAACAAGACGTCAGCCGAGCCGAGGACGTGCGCCTCCTGCTCTCTGGAGCGGCTCACTCACCATCACGATCTCCAGCGCCGGTAAGATGCCCAGGTTGGCCAGCGTTTTGAAGAAGGCGTCTCTGTTCTGTGGCTGCAGCGTTTGTGAGAAAGCACAGAACTCCTTGAAAAAGTTCACCTGCAGACGTAGAGAGGACAGGCGTGTGTGAGAGTGTGTGTGTGCGTGTGAAGGGTTTATGATGTGTGTGTGTGTGTGTGTGTGTGTGTGTGAGAGTGTGTGAGCGAGTGTGTGTGCGCGAGTGAGTGTGTGTGTGTGTGTGCGTGTGAAGGGTTTATGATTTGTGTGTGTGTGAAGGGTTTATGATGTGTGTGTGTGTGTGTGTGTGTGAGTGTGAAGGATTTATGATGTGTGTGTGTGTGTGTGTAGGGTTTATGATGTGTGTGTGAGTGAGTGTGAAGGGTTTATGATGTGTGTGTGTGTGAGTGAGTGTGTGTGCGAGTGAGCGAGTGTGTGTGCGCGAGTGAGTGTGTGTGTGTGTGAAGGGTTTATGATTTGTGTGTGTGTGAAGGGTTTATGATGTGTGTGTGTGTGTGTGTGTGAGTGTGAAGGATTTATGATGTGTGTGTGTGTGAGTGTGTAGGGTTTATGATGTGTGTGTGAGTGAGTGTGAAGGATTTATGATGTGTGTGTGTGTGCGTGTGAAGGGTTTATGATGTGTGTGTGTGCAGGATTTATGATGTGTGTGTGTGTGTGTGTGTGTGAAGGATTTATGATGTGTGTGTGTGTGTGTGTGTGTGTGAAGGATTTATGATGTGTGTGTGTGTGTGTGAGTGTGTGTGAAGGATTTATGATGTGTGTGTATGTGTGTGTGTGTGTTAGGGCTGTGCGATTAATCGAAATAGAATCGCAATCGTGATTTGAGACGTTGCAATTTGGTAATCGCAAGGCCTTCGATGTGGACGCGATATTACTCCGTTCCATATGCATGACTGCCAGCCTTGAGCGATAGTCTTAATAACCAATAGAGTGAGCGCACCTCCGTTCTCCCCGATCAGCACTGCTCTACTGCTTGAACGCCCACCATTTAAAAAAGGGTCCGATGGAAAGTTAGGCAAATTAAAACTAAAGAAAAAGGTATGTAACTTCAGCTTCGATATGACAGACAACGAGCAAAATAGGTAATTTGCAAGAGCTGCGTCAAAACGCATACCAAGAGCTCCCTTATTGGTTCTGCGTTCAGTACTGGAAGATAAAAGATACATTTTTTGATGTTTTTATTAGTAGACTACACGAATGTTATCTTTCACATTTGATCTCCCCAACAGATTAATTTGAAATAAGTTTATAATGCGTGTTTGCTGATTCAGAAGACCGCACACACAGCCCGTGTCTCTGAATGCTTCTCATACTCGCTCTGCCCCACGCTGCGTGTCTCCCGCCGAGCCGTTTACACACAGCCTGTCTCGTAATGCTCTTTAATACTCACGGTCTCGCGCCCGGTTCTGCTCCGCAAGTCTCTCACGAGCGTATCTGGACATATGGACAAGGCCTGACGCACGTGCGCTACCTGTCAACTCGCGCCTGGCTCCGCGTTTAAAACAAATGTAAAGTTAGCCTAACTGCTTGCCAATTTCACTTGGATGAAACATTCAGCACATTTCCCACTTGTTCTTAAAATCCCAAATACCTAAAAATGAATAAATCATATAATCAGTATAACATGTAATACTTGAATAATTGACTAAAGGAATACAGTTCTTTATTTATAAAAAATAAACAAATCTTTCCTGTGAAATTCAGTAATTCTGTAAAAGTAGTAATACCATTATAATCTTCCCTGCAGAAAAGAAAAACACAAATAACAGTCTCCCAAAACAACAGAAAATGTAATTAATTAATGGTTATAATGGGAATTGTATTGGTTTTAATGTAAACTATAATGGTGTCTACTGGTATGTGATGCATTGGTGGGATGTATTCTAGCATATGGCAACTAATAGAACAACAGTAATTCTTATTGGAATAATACCCAAAACTAAAATGAGTTTTGTAATGGTTTTTATGGAAACTATAAGAGTTTCTGTGATGGTTTCTATTGTATTTTTTCAGCAGGTAACGATACTCAAACTGTGCTGCACATTATTGACAATATTGAGCTGAAGCTTGACTACAAATGTAAAATCGTAAATCAAATCACAATATCTGTAAAAAAAAAAAAAAAATTGCAATTAGATATTTTCCCCAAATTGCACAGCCCTAGTGTGTGTGTGTGTGTGCGTGTGAGAGTGTGTGTGCGTGAGTGTGTGAGCGTGTGTGAGTGAGTGAGAGAATGTGTGTGTGTGTGTGTGCGTGTGAGAGTGTGTGTGCGTGAGTGTGCGTGTGTGTGTGCGCGCGTGCGTGTTTATGGTGTGTATGAGTGTGTGTGTTTGTGTGTGTGTGAGAGAGTGAGTGCGCGTGCGTGCGTGCGTGTACCAGCTCTCTCCTCTTGCTGTCTTCAGTAGCTTCATCTGTGAGCTGAGCAAACACCTCCGTCAGGAACTTCTCATCCTCCTGAAACACACACACACACACACACACACACACACACACACACACACACACACACACACACACACACACACACACACACACACACAGAGCGTCACTTCTCATGTTAGAGCTTCTTAGTATCTGTATAACACAGATCTGCAAATGTATTTGAAGTTGGTCAGGCATTTTTATTTATAATCTGTCCTGAGTCTAATTTGTTTAAATAAATCATGAGAAAATCATCGGTTTCGTGAATAGAAACACTAATCCATTTTTAAAAAATGTGAATGATTTATCTTATATAGCAATTTCTACTTAAATCAATATTAATAATGCACACTTCACTGAAGTAGCACTGCTAAAGCTTCATAATAAGCATTAATAACTGTTATTACATTAGATAACCCACTCTGGCTTCTGCCTCCAGCTGTGCTAAAATCCACGATACAGTAACAGCCGTACATAACTGATGTCTACATTAATAATAGGGATGGGCATTTTAAGCAAAAGTAATATTCGATAATCACTGGGTATTATTCGATTACTATTCGAAAAATCGCACCCTTCCCGCGCATGTACCGCCACCCACGGCCCACACACACACACACAGAGGGGAGAGACCATCCAGGCTTTCAATCTCTATGATAACAAACTGTTTAATTAATTAGAGAATAGTCTATCTTAACCCAAGAAAATTTACGATTGTAAAGTATGATTGCTGAAACATATTAATATAACATAACCGAAGGAGGCATTTATTAACAGAACAGTCCGTCGATTATCAACTGCTCATAAGGCTAGGACATTTCTATTTGAAAAATGAGCATGGACATTAATATTATTAAAAAGAAAATCTTAAATCTGATTAATGCATCAATGAATATTAGGCGTAAAACATATTGCGCGCTAAACAGAATATAATTCTTAAAACATATTACGCGCTAAAACATATTGTGAACCGCCTGAATGACGGCACTTATTATGTGAACATTAATCTTAACGTCTGTCTTCATAACAATAACCTATTTCTAATATATATAAATATATTAAATGAACAATGTAGAAGATGGGAGTGTTGTTCACAATTAGTTCGGTGAACTTTGAATTGAAACAAGGAAACGAATATAGAGCAGAATATATTCTCAGAATTCTCCGCCTGAGTCTGAGCCGTGTCTCTCTCTCTCCTCTCCGTTACAAAGCTGCTGTTGTAGCCATTTTAAATAGTTCAGGTGTGGTTTTTAATAGCAAATTGGTCATTATTTTGTTTCCTTTCTTTATTAATTTAATTTAGAAATATGATTGGAACATCTTATTTTTGTTAAATTCAAGTTTTGTTTGTATAAATACCAAGCGGCCAGCGCGTTTGATCAGTTTATCCTTCTCAAATAAATAACTAAATAATTAACGTCATAATATTTTAAGAATAAAGTCAACATTACGATCATAAAATCATGTTACATTGCCTGAAGTTAAAATTACACCTGTATACTCTGCCAAAAATACAAATAATAATAATAATAATAATAAGTGTAGCATCCAACCTGTCATTCTTCACATTTAACACGAAAAACAACACACATATTTTGCATATAAATATAATATATCAACCAGTGGAATATTACGTTATTATTTCAGCAAAAAACGAATAATTTGAATGCAGGGAGCTCGTCATATAGCTTCATTAATGGGAAACAGCACGTGAAGGCGGCAGAAAAGCACTCTCGTGCATCGCTTTTGTTAACTTTGTGGTTTATTATTTTGAGTTGTTTGGGACGCGGTAGCAAACGGCCCTCTCACAATATATTGCTTAACAGGTCTATAACAGGTCTATTGTTCAGGCAATCAGAATGCACGTATCAAGTTCCGTTCTCGGCGTGGTTAGTGCTCACACTCTGTGTGCCGCGTCCGAGTGCCGACAGTACAGTTTGTGTTCAAGCACGGAACAGAAGTTGCTCTAAAATAAAACAAATAAATATCCTGTTGATCTGTGCATCTGTAATCCAGTATATAAATTCAATATAGATGAATTATTACAGTTACTTGCCAAGAGGGCTAGTTAGACATACTTCATGTGTTTGCCCGTTCAGGCGGCTCATGCGTGTCAGAGACAGAACAGGCTCGCGCTGTTCACACAGAACAGAACACAACACGCATGTACTGAAAGGAGTTGTCTTTTCGCCCAAATGCTTTTGAATCGCTTACATTTGTAAACAAACAAGGCTTAAAAACGCATGCAAAGGATACAATTTAGTGACCACCTGCAGTGGCCCGATCTGGTAAGTGACAAATCCGAGCGACCTTCACGCCATCGGACAGTCTTTATTGTCAAGCCCTGGTACACCTTTAGAAAATAATCGCACAACCTAATCGATATTCTATAATTAAATAGAATATTCGAATATTCGATAATCGTGACCCATCCCTAATTAATAATACAATACAATATGAATATCCCACATTTCTGCCACAATACCACGGTGGATAAAAAAGGCGGTTTTCTAATTTAAATGAAGTAGTTTGTGCTACTAGCTTCTGATTGGATTTAGTGTCACGTGACCTGCTAAGCGGTGCTCGGATGAAAATATTAATATATGCTGCACTTTCCTCTCTCCATATCCAAATATAACCATATACGCTATTTTAAGAGAGATTATGATGCGTCGTATCGCTTAGCTTTATTTAGTTTATTATCCATATGACTTACAAAAGGATATACTTATCATATCGCTAATAAAACGGTGAATGAGATCCGTCATCTTATTTGAGTTATTAAAAATTACTTGTTAGAATTTATTTTTTTTGTATAATTATGAGAAAAGGTTTGAATAAAATTAAAGATTAATAGCAGAATTTACTGTTTTTATGTATTGATAGTTTAACCAAATAATGAATCAACTGATGAGAAAATAATAAATAGATTAATCGAAACATAATGCATAGATTATTCGACAATAAAAAATTATCGTTAGCTGCAGCCCTATAAGCGATATTATTGCCATTTTAAATACCATTTTTAATCCACTGAATATATAATCATAATGTAACAGCATAATAATGCAAGAAGGTCAAACGACAACAAACTTAAGAATATTAAGATTATGGAAATTAAGTTTCAAAATATTATATACCTTAAAAAAAACATTTTCTAACAAAAAAAAAAAAATGCACAAATAACTTGTGTGGAGATTTTTCCCTGGCGTCTTTTCTCTGTAAATTAAGGGTGCAAATATAAGACATATATTGTGCGATGAGTGGATGCATTGATTACCTGCAGCATGCTGACGATCTCCACCTTATTGAAGAAGATGAAGGAGGACAGCGTGGTTAGGAAGTTGTCCTCGAAGACGGACTGCGTAGGCAAGATGATGTCCTGGATGTACTGCACGCGGTACGTCTGGTGGATCTTCTGCCGCAGCTCCGAGTCCGTGATGGGGATCACCTCTTTAAACCGGGCCGTCTTGGTGAGGAACTCGCGGTGCCTCTTGGGCTGCAGCAGCTCCGGCTCGTACTCCAGGCAGCCCACCACGTCCATGATGCAGTCGTCGGCGAACATCAGCTCGAACAGCGTGGCTTTGTTGAGGAAGAGCAGGCCGCGCACGATCTGGTAGAGGTGCTGCAGGCCCGGGCGGTCGTCCGACTCCTCGCACGCCCGGAAGAGCTCCAGCAGCTTCCCGATGTAGCCCGAGCTGAGCAGAGCGAGCGCTAGCTTCTCCCGCCGGACGGGCGACGGCAGCACAGACGTCACCAGCTCCGCCAGCTCCTCCAAATGACCCGGCTCGCAGGCCGGCAGCTCCACCAGGTGACCGGACTCCAGCGCATCCTCGAACCGCTCCTCCTCGGACTCGTCCATGGGGTCCTGCGTGATGTCCACGGATGGGTCTTTGCCTTGCACCTGCACACGGCCGTCATCAATGACACTACTGCTTTTACATATGTGTGTGTATATATATATATATATATATACACACACACATACATACAGTTGAAGTCAAAACTTGACATACACCTTGCAGAAGCAGCAAAATGTTAATTATTTCACCAAAGAGATGTTATTGTTTATTTAGTACTGACCTGAATTGGATATTTCACATAAAAGAGGTTTACGTGTAGTCCACAAGAGAAAATAAGTTTAATTTATAAAAATGACCCGGTTCAAAAGTTTTCACCCCCTTGATTCTTAACACTGTGTTGTTAGCTGAATGATACACAGCTGTGTTTATTAGTTTAGTGATAGTTGTTCATGAGTCCCTTGTTTGTCCTGAACAGTTCAACTGTCTGCTGTTCTTCAGAAACATCCTTCAGCTACCACAAATACTTTGGTTTTCCAGCATTTTTGTGTTTTTTTAACCCTTTCCAACAATGACTGTATGATTTTGAGATCCATCTTTTAACACTGAGGATGACTGAGAGACTCGTACGAGCTATTACAGAAGATTCAAACACTCACTGATGCTCCAGAAGGAGAACTTTTGAACCAGGTCATTTTTATAAATTCAACTATTATTGTCTCTTGTGGATTACATGTAAACATCTTTTATGTTAAATAGCTTATTCAGGTCAGTACTAAATAAACAATATCATGCATTTTGTATGATCCCTCTTTATTTTGACAAAATAATTAACATTTTGCAGATTCATATTTTAATTATATAACAACATTTAAGTGCTTGTATGTTTGTTGACATTTTCATTTTAATAAGCATAAAGGCTTATTTATATATGAAGAGAGTGAGCGGAGGCAACTATACACAACAAAATACACTAGAGCTGGGTAAAAAAACAAAAACAAACACAATTTCTAATTTTTAATAGATTCTCATTTTTATGAACCAATATCTGGATTCAGCTGAGGAACGAACAGTACAGATATAGTGCGCCTACCATTCAATAAATAGCAATAGGCTAAGCTTTCAGTCTCAGATTTCCAATTATGTCTATTTTATTAGTAATTTAAACCGTTTTCTAAGGCTGCATGATATTAAACCCATTTAAAAATCATAAAGCATAATTCACAAATGCTACGATTGAATTAAATAAATACGCGATGCAGGTTTAATGTGCTTTAATACAGTAAACGCTACTCCACACAAACTCTTATAATTTACATGTGGAGCGTCCCAAACGCAATCTCTGCATGTCGTTGTGAGTTTGGGTTTATTATAACGTTCATCTGGGAACGCAACGTGCGCCATTTATTAGGCAAAGCATTTATAAACTCAGGAGAATACATCGATATGCTAACTGTTCATCAGGATTTCAAAATAAAAGCTCAAACTGAGCTTGATGTCCACATATTTAAGAATTTATTAGCATTTCTGTCGCAAAGAAATGACCAAATATTAAAGTGGAAATCGTTCAGTCAATATTAAACGAGGATTAGATCGCGCAGTAAACAATCGGCAGGCCGTCGGTGTCCCCTACAGGCCTTTGTCAATGCCTAACATACTTTAATAAAACCTTGCTTTTGGTACATTGAGCGTATTATTATTATTGCATCATTACTACATGCATTTTAAATCATTTCAAAAGCTATTGCTCGCTTAGGTCAATTTTTACAACCACAAAAAATACTTAAAATGATCCGATTATTAGATCAGACCCACCTGACAGATCTTCTCCCAGATCTCATCACAGCCTGCTTTCTCCTGGAAGCTCAGAGCCAGGTCATAGTTCTCCGCTTCGGACCAGACGATGAGCGTGTCCTGAGACGACAAAACCACAGCGCTCAACACCTCCACGCTTCATTTACAGAGATATCACACACATACTACATGTGTCCCTGGAGCACAATCACAGGGGGATATTTATAGCAATAGCCAAATTGTATGCCTAAATCATTAGGATATTAAGATCATACCGTAAATATATCAAAACTGAATTATTGGTTAGTAATATGCATTGCTAAGAACAACTTTAAAAGGTGATTTTCTCAATATTTCGATTTTTTTTGCATGCTCAGATTCTCAAATATTGTCCAAACCATACATCAATGGAAATATTATTTATTCAGCTTTCAGATGATGCATAAATCTCAATTTCATAAAATTGACCATTATGACTTGTTTTGTGCTCCAGGGTTAAAGATGACTTTAACTGACATTGAGTGTTTACTATTGTCCTTTTGCATTACTACCAGTGTTGCACAGTAACTTACAGTAATAATATTACAGATACCATTTATAAAACAGCTTAGTTCTTTTTTATGCCTCGACCCCGCTGATCCAACAATCAAATAATTCCTAGATTTATTTTCATAATTTTCACACGTCGCACATGCATGTGATGTCTCCAGCAAAATATTCCATTTAGTAGATAGAAATATTGCATTTTATTGATTATGTCATGAAAAAAAGTTGATCTGAACACTGTTGTGTATTACTTCATCCCTCTGATCAGCATGTGCAACAATATATCACTATAATTAAAACAAATTTTGGAAAATTAAACACTTATGTGATATTATAAAACACATGGGTAACGGAGAAATCACTCCTAAAATCCCAATGGTTTCCATTATAAACAATTAGCTTTTCCCAGTAAAACCATTACAACATTCATATTCTGTTGTGTTTTGGGCATTTTCCCAATATGATTTAACACCCCACCAATATAATCCATCACATACCAGTACACACCATTATAGTTTCCATTAAAACAATACAATTCCCATTATTACCATTAAATCATTACATTTTCTATTGTGTTTTGGGCATTTTCCCAATATGATTTAACACCCCACCAATATAATCCATTACATACCAGTATACACCATTATAGTTTCCATTAAAACAATACAATTCCCATTATTACCATTAAATCATTACATTTTCTATTGTGTTTTGGGCATTTTCCCAATATGATTTAACACCCCACCAATATAATCCATTACATACCAGTATACACCATTATAGTTTCCCATAAAACAATACAATTCCCATTATAACCATAAAATCATTACATTTTCTGTTGTGTTTTGATTGTCTCAATCAACCATTGAGTGTTTGTAATAACTTCTGCCTGATACAATGTGGATTTTGGGCATGAATATGTTATTATTAGTAACATTTATGTGGAAGATACACAGTTACAGCTTCTGTGAGGCCAGAGGCAGTAATGTAACTAGTAGTGTAACTAATTACTGTAATAAGTAACACTTGTGAAAGGAGTAACTAGTATTATATTAGATACTTAGCTGCTGGACTCACCTGCTGCTTCTGATACGCGGTGTCGGGGTTGATCTTGGACTCCAGCAGCAGAGAACCTACAGAAGAACAAACACACTTCATCACACGAGCTGCGCGACACGGCGGGAGCACCGAGACTCAGACGCGTCTCTTACCGTCAGCCTCGCCGGTGACCGTCAGCGAGTCCGGCTCCGAGCAGCACACATGCCCGGTGCCCCGGTCCTCCCACTGCCGCTCCTCGTTCAGCGTGTACACCTTCACCCGCCGCCGGGTGTCGCTCATCTTTCCCGCACGAACCGAACCGAACCAGCTTAAGCAGCACTAGAAGCCCTGACGCATAGCTAGCTAACTAGCAGCACCGCGCATCCTAACCCGAACTAATCCACACAAAACGAGCCGGAGCCTGGGTCCGGAAAGACAAGAGTTTATATCACAACACTACCTCCTATCAGTCATCTTAAACTCAAGAAAGCCGTTAATTAACCCTCAGAACGAACCGAGCCTCACACAATCCCGAGCAGCATGATGTTTAACCGTCTCCAGATCTCGTTTATAGCTCAGTTTAGCGAGTGTTTACGCGAATGTTCGTTTATCCGCCGATCGCCGCCATCTTGTGTGTGTTTCACTGCATTCAGCGCTGCTCAGATGGCGCGGGGTTTCCGCGCACGGGCTACGGCCATAGATAAAAATACACATAGAATCCTCATTAGCGACTGTTTCTATACCGCAGGCCTAATAAAACCCTGGTTAATTTTCCTTAGGAAAAAACATGACCCATGATAATGCTAAAATATGTTCAGTATTAAGAAATATTCAAGATGTAGCTATTATTGTACAAATTCTGACATTTAGGAAAGATAAAACAATAACACATGGTCCTAATGTAATACTTATTTTTAATGTAGGCTTAGTATATATGCAAACCAATTATAACAAGGTGGAGATGTGTTGATGAAAAAGTGACAAGAAAATTAATTCAAAATGTAAACACACTCGAGAGAAAACTAAGAGACTAAGAAGAAAAATGGAAGTTCGAGAGACAACTTTTAATTATTTTGCGCAGCCCCAGCATAGGGATTTAAACTTTTTTATACGATGATGATGGCCATACAAAATATATTGTTGTACGTGATTTCAAAATGTATTGTGGGTGTATGGGATGGCCTGGATGAGTGTGAGACTTCCCAGCCTGAAATTTTGTCCCAGTCCAACCCTGCAACATATAATCACTGAATATACAGAGATGCCACAATCATGAACAACCGATGGCTTTTTTTAAATAATTGTTTTATAAACTACAACAAAATGCGCAGCCGATGGTCTGTGAACCTATAGTATGGTGAATGACGTCAAGTTGACAGTTCCAAGATGGTGGATGCATCTACGTGCTTGGAACCATAGATATAGATATACATAGATGCCTCATTACTCATTAGCGACTGTTTCCATGGGCCGCGATACGTAAGCCATCCGGCATTTTGGAAAGGTATGCAAACCATAGACTTAGTTCACACTGCAGGTCTTAATGCTCAGATATGATTTTTTTTTTACGTATACGGGCCTGAAGTGACCCGCATGCGCAGAAGACATGACGTCAGTCAAATAAAAATGGATGCTGCTCGTGTTAGCATGTGTTTAGCAATTTTTAAGTTCATGTGCAATCGGAGCCTAAATAACAAAGTTATATTATTGTCTATATATTGTCTGCCATTGTGATTTTAATCTTCCCGCCTCCTCCAGCGCAGAGTTGTGACGTCTGTCATATTTCAATGAGGTAAAAATCGCATGAAATGCGACATGGCCGAACATCGGATAGGTCTCCGATTTAGGACCACATATGAAAATGACCTTATTGGAAAAAAAAATCGTATTTGTGCTGTTCAGACTGTCATAAGAAAATCAGATATGGGTCCAATTTGGGCAAAAAATTCGGATTTGGGCCACTTTAGCCTGCAGTGTAAACTAAGTCATAGATCTGTATAGAACTCAATTTGACCCCACTCCAAGGACGTAGACGCATCCGCAATCTATGTATTCCTATCTATGCTCAGAAACCTTGCGCACAAGTCAATTGTGGGTGTCTAAAACAGCAAGTTATATACATGTATAACTGCTAAAGCTATTTTGGTTGTGTGTGTGTGTGTGTGGTATCAAGTATAATCTTAAATCTTAAATTACCCAAATTAATTCTCTAGAGTTTGTTTCACAAACCTTACCATGGAAGGTTGTTAGTCTCTAGTGGTAATTTTTCTGTTTTAATTAGCACTGCAGTCAAATTCCTTCTATAATTCCAAATATTTATTGAAAATACATAGCTGAAAATATTTTAAGACTCAAGTGTCGCATCTTTGAATATTTATTGATTATTATGAGTGATGTCAAAATAACGTTCCAAGATGGCGTGCTTGGAACGGTCGAATGAGTCATCTATACATATCTATGGTATATGATTCGAAGCTTCGTAAGGGTTCGTTTCGTCACCACTGTGCACAATTCTCTTCCTCTTGTAATCTCAATATTTAGGACAGCTCTTCAAAACTTTTCCTAAAGCACAGCAGTTAATTTCACATTTAAAATGCACTATCATACATGTCTCAAGTCTATTATTCTTCATAACACTAGCAAAGATTATCCTCTCAGTCACTCATAAAATAGCACAACAGTAGCTTTACACAATGTTTTCTTTACTGTATAGTACACATCACAGTACAAAATTACGGTGTTCTTATTTGGATAGTGATTTTTAGATTTGGTATGTAAATTGATGGAATTACTGTAGAAATGTAGCAAATTTCTGTATTATTATAATGTTAGTTTCCAAACTAAAGTTTGACAATTTTGAAAAACTGTGCAAATAGTTCGGTAACATTTTGGTGGTTGTTTTTGTCTTTCAAAAATTGTGTGATAATGATTATTCGTTTAGTCACATTGAAGCAACAATTTAATTTAGTATTACATTTTTACAAAACTGTTTGGTATAACCATACAATGTATGATTTTAAGTCACATGCATATTTTAGCTACTAGAAGTATTTTACAGCTGACCTGCACAGAACACCTTTCCTGAGCAATTTAATATTTGTGTGTCAGAGTCCATATTATGAGAAGAATCGACTCTTTAAATATTAATAGAAAACCCCCATAATTTTTAGGTAAAAGAATGAGCTGTTACTTACACCGTGTCCTAACGACATTATTCCAGCGAAACGCAGTTTGCTGTCCTCACCAGACGTGACTCAATCAATCAAACATCACAGCCAATCAGAAGTGTGAGTGGGCGGAGCCTCTCTGGAAGTGTGTATATGTTTATAATCTAATTCATACATATTAAACCTTTTTGACATCATTAAATGCACACACTGAGTGACTGATAATATCTTTGTCATGGAATACACTTGAAAATGTATTTAATTTATTTTCAAAGATCTGAGATAAACTGTCTGTTGTTGATTTCAGTGTGGCAATAATTATATTTCATCTCATATTAGACACGTTTAATTTTGAATAACGCACATAATCCCCTGAGATTATCTACTGTCATGTAGTTTTGTATGTTGTTGTTCCAGCCTTGATGTTGCAGAAACCTTTCTAAAATATAAATGTTTTGTGTCGCCATCGCGGCTAGTTAGGACAGAAACTCTTAAACTTTTATTGCGGCGTCGCGTGCAGTTAGGGTGTTTTCACACTGGGTCCTTTTCAGGTTCGAGTTATATTTTATTTCATATGTGAACACTCCAAATTATCTCAGAAGCGAACCGAGACCGAGATTTCGCCAATCGGTACGGTTCGCTAAAAACATGCATTGTTGAACGTTCACAACGTACACAAGTTTATATTAATTCCAATTGATCTGTGCATTATTGTAGTTCTAGTACAGCAGCCTAATGAGAATCAATCAGTAATATATATTATTCATATGATTAATAGTATGCATTTTATTTATTTTAATTTGATTAGTATATTTCTTACTTAAATGCTGCATTTAAAGAATGCCTGTACTGTAGCCTACCAGGAAAAATGTTAAGCAGTTTTATTATATTTCATTTTCTTTGTTCATATCACAATGATTTAATTGGATAAATATGAGCGCTGCACGTTTCAAAATCTTTATGTAGTTCTGAAAGCGCCACATACTGGCAGAGAATGAATTCGCATTTTTAACAGTTCTTCTGCTGGTTTAAAACAATAATTTATATTAAATCAGTCATTAAACCATTAACATAATAATTGATGCATTTGATTTTTGAATCTTTTCTTAAAAATGGTTTGAAATTTGATTTAATTTTATTATATATATATATATATATATATATATATATATATATATATATATATATATTTGTGTGCATGTGTGTGAAAACCTGTATCTGAACTGTAAATCATGCTTTTTACAGAAATTTTACAGTTTAATATGTTACCATAGACATTGCCCCACCTCACTCATATGGCATTACTTTTTATCTGTGCAGGTTTGAAAAAGTCTTCAATTTAGCTTAAAAATCCTTGGTCAAAGTTTTTGCTGTCCTTATTTCGTGGGTATTGGTATTTCTTTTTAAAAAAATGTCTTGTTGCACTGATTTGGTTTATTCTTTTCTCCCGAGGTTGGGCTCCGCCCCTACACACCTACGGCTTGTTTGGTTACGATTCTCTGGGTTAATTATAAGGTCGAAGCTGCCGTTGAGTTGGAGTCTCTCCCCGTTTCAGCGTGTGTGCCGCCACAGCTACTACTACGCTCTTTGATGAGAATGACCCGGACTTGTTGAGAAGTTCCTTCTGTTCAGCCAGCGTTGATGAGTGCAGCCAGCGAGATTCGTGAGTGTCTTATGGTCAAGCTTACTCTTAACAAGCGGTGCTTACTCTGCGTTTGATCTGTGTGCGTGTGTCTGTTGATCTATGTTTTATTTAGTTGATTTAATTCTTTATTATCTCTGTTGCTGGTTGCTTGAATGTGACTCGTATGATGTTTGGCCTTTAAGAAATGCTTAAATTGACGTTGTGCTTCGCGTGTCCTTTTTATGCTACTAGACCCCTTCCTCAACGAGCATTCTATAAGTGGGGTTCGTAACAAGAGCTATAAAATAAACACGATTACATTAACAAGGAAATCAATTCAAAGTAAATATTACAAACATGTACGAAACTTATATTTGTGTACAAAAGATCAACATTTTCCAGTTTTGGAGGCCATAGTCATACACTAAACTGGACTTAGTGTGAACACAAAGAGGTCTGAGACACAATTACTGCTTAAGTGGACCAAAAAAGGATCTGAGTCCACTTTCAGGAACTGTGATAGTCTGAAAACAAAGAGGTCCGAGACACAATTACTGCTTAAGTGGACCAAAAAAGGATCCGAGTCTGCTTTCAGGAACTGTGATAGACTGATCACAAAGAGGTCCGAGATACAATTACTGCTTAAGTGGACCAAAAAAGGATCTTAGTCCTCTTTCAGGAACTGTGATAGACTGATCACAAAGAGGTCCGAGACACAATTACTGCTTAAGTGGACCAAAAAAGGATCTTAGTCCTCTTTCAGGAACTGTGATAAACTGATCAAAAAGAAGTCCGAGACCCAATTACTGCATAAGTGGACCAAAAAAGGATCTGAGTCTGCTTTCAGGAACTGTGATAGACTGATCACAAAGAGGTCCGAGACACAATTACTGCTTAAGTGGACCTAAAAAGGATCTTAGTCCTCTTTCAGGAACTGTGATAGACTGATCACAAAGAGGTCCGAGACACAATTACTGCTTAAGTGGACCAAAAAAGGATCTTAGTCCTCTTTCAGGAACTGTGATAGACTGATCAAAAAGAAGTCCGAGACCCAATTACTGCATAAGTGGACCAAAAAAGGATCCGAGTCCTCTTTCAGGAACTGTGATGGTATGAACACAAAGATGTCTGAGACACAATTACTGCTTAAGTGGACCAAAAAAGGATCCAAGTCCTCTTTCAGGAACTGTGTTAGTGTAAACACAAAGAGGTCTGAGACACAATTACTGCATAAGTGGACCAAAAAAGGATCAGAGTCCTCTTTCAGGAACTGTGATGGTATGAACACAAAGAGGTCTGAGACACAATTACTGCTTAAGTGGACCAAAAAAGGATCTGAGTCCTCTTTCAGGAACTGTGATGGTATGAACACAAAGAGGTCTGAGACACAATTACTGCTTAAGTGGACCAAAAAAGGATCTAAGTCCTCTTTCAGGAACTGTGATGGTATGAACACAAAGATGTCTGAGACACAATTACTGCTTAATTGGACCAAAAAAGGATCTGAGTCCTCATTCAGGAACTGTAATTGTCTGAACTCCAAGAGGTCCGAGACACAATTACTGCTTAGTGGAGCACTTACTGGCGAAACTTTTCTCCAGTATGACTTCTCTCCTATTATTTCAAGGCTGATGAATCACATGTAAGGTCTCTCTCCAGTGTGTGAATCCTCTGGTCTGTGTTTAATTGGCCAGATATAGTGAAGGACTTTCCACAGTCAAAGCACACATGAGGTCTCACAACAACACGCTAGTGAACGTGTAAAGTGTGCAGATGTGTAAAACTCTTTCCACAATCAGAGCACAAGTAAGGCTTCACAGCAGCATGAACTTTAAGATGCAATGCCATAATGTATTCTCACATTGAGCACAGCTGCAGTTGTACCATCTTAGCAATTTTGTTGCTAAATTTAGCAACTTTTCACACTACCCTTGCAACATTTTCTTCCAAAAGCACCTAGCAACACATTCAGACATTTTTTTCAATTTGGCAACTTTTGATAAGTGACTCGGACAATTAAAAAAAGGCACATGTTTTCCATCCAAATAACACAAAAATAAGATGGTGCCCATCACGTGAATTGAGTTCGCTGTGCTGCTATTGTTCAATTTAATAGTAGTTCATTTTTGATACACTTTGTTAGTAGCTTGTACCTGCGATTGTTGATCAGTTAGTACACTAAGAAAAATGGAAAGCATACTAGTCATTTTCCAGGACATTATTATGCGTTATAACCATGTAATCTGAAAACACAATGCATAAGTTAAAATACAGGTAAAAAAAAAACAATATGGAAAATTATTTCATATTAGCATACTTTAGTAGATTGATCCCTATTTTTACGGACTTTTCTTGGAGTGTAGCATATTAACTAAGTACTAATGCAATGCTTAAAGCATAATTGCTGAGAATGTGTAGTATTACTAGCTATTAAAAAAACTTAATCATTCAAAAATGTGTGTGTTCAGTATTTGATTGTATGTAAAAATTGTTATTTATATTTTAATATAATATTATTTGTATTTTTTTTATTTTTTATTATTTGGTGACACTCTAAGAAAGTGTTTGCATCTGAAGCTCTTTCCACGCTCGGGGGAGGCGAAAGATCCGTTGACTCCAGTGTCTACAGTTTGTTTCTGTGTGAAATTCGGGTTTTGAAACCGATGCTGCTTGTCCTTATTCACTCCAATTGAGTCTAAATCCCATACATTAAATGATCATTATATTTGTTTTATGAAATTACAAGCATGATTGAGCCTCAATTTGGCAAAAATGTAGTCCGCTAGTATCTGTAGTTCAAGTTTTCATCTTAAAGGGACAGTACACACAAAAAAAATGAAATTTCTGTCATCAATAACTCAGCCTCAAGTCGTTCCAACCCTGTATGAATGTGTTTGTTCTGCTGAACTGATATTTTGAAGAAAGTTTGTAATCAGACTGTTTTGGTACACCATTGACTTCCATAGTAAGAAAAATATACAGTGCTCTGTTTCCCACATTCTCCAGAATATCTTCCGGTGTGTTCAGAACAAACACATTCATACAGGGTTGGAACGACTTGAGGATGAGTAAATGACAGAATTTTTTTTTTTTTGGGTGAACTGTTCCTTTACGGTTCCTCATGGAGCAGACATTACAGAGAATGGAGGAAAACACCAAGCCGTCTCCTCATCTCTCATTCTGCAGGGTTCTTCCTCAAACGCCATCTTTCCAATATCAGATGTTTCTCCTGCTTGCTTCTTCTTCAGCTGTGGGAAGATGGGAATATTCCCCAGCAATTAAACTCTCATGAACGGCGAGCTCATTTAGCAGCTGCTCAAACGCTTACAATCACAAAAACAGTCATTTCAAATAATTGCGGGCTGATTGCTGTAACAAACATCTATTTGGAAATTTGATTCTGTAACTGCTATAGCTGATTGTTTTTGATTTCTTGTGAGTCATTTTTTCAGGAACTGGACAGTGGTTGAGCTCAATACACGTACAGCAGAAAGTCAGATATAAATACATACCAATAAATAGCATGAATGTGTTAATTTCATGAACCACGATAGACAAAGATTTCACTAAAACGAGCCGACTCTTAAGACTCGTTCTTTCGGGAATCATTCAATGCATATTTATTTACACACATAAGTTGTCAGTTACATTTCTCCCGTTATATACTTAAATAAATGTACTCACAGTCTGATAAACAGTAGTTTTAAAGCAGTCAGGAACCAAAACGAATGGTTGAACTAGATGACCCAACCATAACCATAAGCCAGGGATGGGCAACTTGTGCAGTTATGCCAATTCAGACGGGAAACTTTGGCTTGTTGGGGTAATATTGCTGTCAACTGACAACAATGTAAACATCTTAATTGCATTGTCTGTACATTTGCAATAAATACATGTACAGAGGTCTTACTTTTTATTAGTGGCCTATTCTCAAAACAACCTAAGAGGATAGTAAAAAGGGCTTATTAAAAAAATTGTTTTTTACTCCAAATGGTACCATAACCAGGATATAAAAATAAACAAACTCTAATTTAAGACCTTTTTAAGACCTAAACTTAACATTTAAGTCTTTATACAATTTTAAGAAAAGGAAAGAGTCTAAGAGGATAGTTAAAAAGGGCTTATTAAAAAAAATGTTTTTTACTCCAAATGGTACCATAATCAGATATCTGCAGGATAAAAACAAACATATCTAATTTAAGACCTTTTAAGTCTTTAAACAATTTTTAAGAAAAAAGTCAAAATTATGAATTATTATTTTAATTCTCATTCAATTATCATCAATCAATCATTATATTAAATTACATATATCTTAGTGTCTTAATTGTTTATATTTTTACAATGCATTAGCTTTCTTGTCGATACACTGGTTCGCATTTTAAAGATATGTAGCAAAAACAGCAGAAGGGCTTATTGAAAAAGCTATTTCGTTCTCTTCGTGCCAGCAGGTGTCACTTTGGGAACAGCAGAAATATAGCGGTTTCCCTGGTAACAGCAGTACACACAGCAGTAGGCCTGACTACGAAACCATAGACATATACAATGAATGCGCCGCATACCCAGACTGTCTGAGAGAATGAGTTCACTGGATAATTAATATAAAGATAAACATGATTATAAGTGGATACCTTATCATTTGAGATGTATCTTAAAGCTTAATAAGCGTTGGGAATAAGTATGTCAAATTTTTTTTTTGACAAACAGCTGTAATTTTCTGTAAATCTACATCAGTGACGGGTGACAATCTACGTTCTCGCCTCCGCTCAGTTGCTCCGTCGACTCAGGATTGTAGCACGTTCTCAGTTATTTGCTGGTGTGCGCGTGATTTAATGCACGAGGTAAGCTGTCCACGAAGCGGAAAAAATGCACTGTTGCTGCCAAATCTCGATTGCCGAAAATTACATTGTGTTTGATGCAAAACTAACCCGACGAAATCATGAAAACAAAATTATAACTGTATATTTTCATGCTTTCTCAAGCAAAGCAAATTTTTGAAAGTCCACTAAAAACATATCTGGTCATAGACGGTTGATGTCAACATGCCTAAGTAGTAAAAAAAATGTTTTGATAAAAATGTATATAAAATTTTAAATAATAACAAACATCAGGAGAAAAATACCCTTGTTTTCCGTATACTTGTGTCTCTTACAGTTAAAGTCCTTCTGTGATTTTATTGTTATTTGCAACGTTACTTGGCAATATTTTAAATATATATTTTTTGTTTGTTGGTATATTGCATGGTCTATTATTGTCATCCGGGTGGGAGTTTCAACTCCTATTCATTGGGAATAAAAAATTATAATATTCATCATTCAGTTGATGTATAGACCATAGATATGTATACATAGATGCCTCATTAGCGACTGTTTCTATGGGCCACTTTACGTAAGCCGTCCGCCATATTGTAGCGGTAAACTTGACGTCATTCACTGTAGTAATCACTGAATATTCAAAAGATGCCACAATCATGCACAGAGCGGCTCTGTGAGAACCTATAGCATTTAGATTATAGCGGATACCATACACATACACACAACCAAAATAGCTTTAGCAGTTATACATGCATATAACTTGCTGTTTTAGACAAGGCACAATCAACTCGCGCTCAAGGTTTCGCAGCATAGATATGAATACGTAGATTGCAGACGCGTCTATGTGCTTGGAGCAGTTGAATCATGGGTCGAATGAGGATCTATACAGATCTATGGTTCGCATACCTTTCCAAAATGGCGGACGGCTTACGTATCACGGCTCATAGAAACATTCGCTAATGAGACATCTATGCATATATGTCTATGTTTGAAATGATCAGCGCTCATATTTATTCAGTGAAATCACAGCCTTTTGCAGTTTAATCAACATATTAATCTACATCGCAATTCTTGTCTTTCCATCCCCAAATTTAAGACCTCTTAAAATTAAGACTTTTTCTCATCCCTGCAGAAGCATGTTTTTACTACAAATACCGTGCTTAAACTATGTTTAGTGTAGCAAAACCATGGTTAATTTGTGGCTACCATGGTTTTATTTGGTTAATTTTCACAAGGGAATATCCAGATACCAATGTACTATTATTATTTTACTGTAGTAATGATGCTATAGAGTGCAAAAGTTTCACTGAAGACAATCTCTTATTTAATTATAATGTACTTTAAAGACAAACCGGCCACGAGATTGTACGGTATGATAATATACGTTTCTGTATGCGTCATATGTAACGTTAGGTCTGATTTCAGATAATTGTATACATTTTTTCAAATGTACTTGCCAGATTGAAGGACAAAACCCATAAATATGAAGATGATCAGCACAGAATCCCATGATGCTTTGCAAATAACAGTTTTCTTACATTCTCAAACGGTACAAAATTACACATTTTTCTATTATGCCAAAAATCATTAGGATATTAAGATCATGTTCCATGTCAATTTCCGACTGTAAATATATCCAAACTTAATTATTGATTAGTAAAATGCATTGCTAAGAACTTCATTTGAACAACTTTAAAGATTATTTTCTCAATATTTAGATGTTTTTGCACCCTCAGATTCCAGATTTACAAATATTGTCCAAACCATACATCAATGGAAAGATTATTTATTTGCTTATTTATACTGCAATTTCATAAAATTGACCACTGACATGTTTTGTGCTCCAGGGTCACATTTGTTTATCTTCAGTTATTTCACTTTAAAGGCATAGAAAATAACCTATTCATTGCCATTAAAGTGACATTACTAAACCTACACACAATAGGCTGATAAAAACGCTCATTTTTTAGAAGAAAATTTCAATTAGCATTTAGAGGCTTTTGCATCTAAACTCTTCAGTGTCCTACATTCATGCGTGTGATTTGTTACGTCTCTCTTTTCTACAATATTTGCATGGTTTCACACGAACACTTTCACGTTAGTTACGCTCCGGGGTTTTGCACCCTTCGCAAACGTGTAATGCAAAAGCTCAAGCTGTTTTCACAAAGACAATGCATGTAATAGGAGCGTTTATTATAAAAGACACCGTGTATAAAAGCTGCTCTAAGAGTCTGGGCTCTGCTCTCCGGACGCTCCGACAGAGATGCTGTGTTTGTCGCTCAGACTCCTCACCGCCACCGCCGCCGGAGACTGGAGCACCTTACGAGACAGCCTCATCCTGCCATCCGTCGGGTCGCGGCCGAAGTACTTGACCTGAGAGAACAGAACACACTCGTGAAGAAACAAACCGGCTGAGTTCAGAGATCAGACAGCCGCGGCTGCTTCCCACCGCACCTGGATCTGCTGGCCCACCTCCAGTCCCAAAGCGCTGGGATGTTTGATCTGTAACACACACACACAAGTCCTTCAGAAAGAGAGGTCAAGCCGGGGTCAGAGGTCAGGAGGACGTGTGCTCACCCGCTTATGGTCCAGCTGTGAGTTGTGCAGGAGCACAGCGCTCATGTTGGGATAGAGCTTCACCATCACGCCGATGTCCCTGAAACACATGCTCCAATGAGGCTGGGTCATATCAACAAAACCTTGCATCACCATACGGGTCATTTTATTTCACACCTGCTTTAAACAAGGTCAACATTTTTGGTACCATAGAAATGTCATAATTATTGTCATCACACTGTAAAAAAAAAAAGACAAGTTGAGCAAACTTAAAAAGTTTAAGGCTTTAAGTTTAAGAGAAAACTCAAAAAATGGTTGCCTTAAAATTGTATGTTTTCGCAACTTTTTACAGTGCAATTCCAATATTTTATTTCACCATAATGATATAGTTATTGTCACCCTTAAATACGGTCTTCATGATAATCAAAATTTTCTGGTACCATAAGTCATAATTATAGTCACCACACCACGTTAAAACAAACAAACAAGTTGAGCAAACTTAAAATTAAAGGCATCTAGCTTCAGCTGATTTTTGAGTTCTCTCAACTTTTTGTTGCATAAACTTAAAACAACTCAAAAATAATTTAAGTTCTATCATTTAATAATTTAAGTTAACTCAACTTTAGATTTTTTACAGCACTGAAAATAAAATAATAAAATTGTAAAAAAAAACATTGAGCAAACTTACAAATTTTAGGGCAACATGCTTAAGCAGATTTTTGAGTTTTTTTAAACTCGTTTGTGTGTTTGTACAACAAAAAGTTTAGAGAACTCAAAAATCTACAACAAAAATAAGTTGAAAAAACAAAATAAATTTGCCTTAGTTTAAGTTGCTCAACTTTTTTTTTTTTTTTACAGTCAATATAATTATTTCACCATAAATAAGGTCTTCATGATATCAATTTTTGGTACCATAGAACTCTCATAATTCTTGTCACCAGTATCAATATCAAAAAAACGTACTCGGTTACTATCGTAACCTCGGTTCCCTGAGATACGGAACGAGTACTGCGTCTTGTAAAGCCGCATATGGGAAAATGCCTTTTTTCTCCTGAACTGAAGTCTTATTTAATCACGCAGTGAAACTGCACGACTATTGGTTCGTGCAGGTGTAGAAAAACGAACCAATGGGTCGGCAGCGGAGCTGCACGAACCTATGGCGACGATACCCGCCAATATTCCCGCCGAAACGGGCGGGGCATCTGGCTATATAAGCGGTCGTTTCGCCATAGGATCCTCAGGTTTATTTCGACTGAAGCGATGACTGAGTCGTGCAGCTACCTGGCACGGCAAAGTACGCAGTACTCGTTCCGTATCTCAGGGAACCGAGGTTACTATAGTAACCGATGCGTTCCCCATCGACTCCACTACCGCGTCCTTGTAAAGACGCATATGGGAACTGAATTTAATCACGCCGTGCTAGGGTAGATGAACGACTGTATATACTTCCATAAACATAAATGCCCATAGGGAAGTAAGTAGTATACTTCAGGCTAAAGCGAGCTAAACTCATAGAGGTCGTGCTCGGCCTGGATAATCGTTCCACTTCTGTATACTCAGTTAACCGGAGTATGCAGGGTGCCAATTAGAGAGCCTGAGCGCATTGCGGTCAAGAAATCTCTGACAGGATTGTTCCCACAGCGTATGTGTACAAGCTCATCTAAGCAGAGAGGACTCTGGCCTGTAAGGCCGGTATGTCCAGGTTATAAAACCTAGCAAATGTGGACGGAGTGGCCCAGCCATCCGCTGTACAAATCTCTGTAATGGATACACCGCTAGACCACGCCCATGACGAGGCGATGCCTCTAGTCGAATGGGCTCGTACTCCAATGGGGCATTGCAGGCCCAAAGAAGAGTATGCCAGCATGACAGCATCCACTATCCACTTAGAGAGTCTCTGCTTCGTGACCGGATGTCCTTTGGTGCGGTTACCGAAGCTAACAAAGAGCTGTTCCGTATGCCTAAAAGGGGCGGAACGCTCAAAGTAGATTCTCAGAGCTCTGACAGGGTATAACAAAGATAACTCCCGGTCCTCCTCAGACGGAGGAAGCGCGGAGAGCATGATGAGCTGAGCTCTGAACGGGGTTGAAAGTACCTTAGGTACATAAACATGCCTTGGTCTCAGGATGACCTTGGAGTCCTTAGGCCCGAATTCCAGGCAGGCAGGGCTAGTAGAGAGCGCCTGCAGGTCTCCAACTCACTTAACCGACGCTAGTGCTAGTAGCAGAGCAGTTTTCAGCGAAAGTGACCGGAGGTCCGTAGACCGTAGCGGCTCAAAGGGAGGGCCTTTCAAGGCCCTCAGTACAGTGGGCAGATCCCATGTAGGGACAGTAAGGGGCCGAGGTGGATTCAACCTCCTGGCTCCCTTCAGAAAACGGACAACTGAGTTGTCTCTGCCTACCGACTGGCCCGCTATAGGGGCATGAAAGGCCGCTATAGCTGCTACGAACACCTTGAGTGTAGAGTGAGAACATCCTTTATCTAGCAGTTCCTGCAGAAAGGACAGAACCACCGCTAACTCAGAGGTAGAGGGGTTTTCACCACGGTTGAGGCACCAAGTGGAGAAAACAGACCACTTAAGGGCATAGAGGCGTCTCGTAGACGGGGCTCTAGCCTCAGAAATGGTGTTTAACACTCGCTCTGGGAGGCCAGTAGGCTCCCATTGAGTGGCCAAATGTAGAGAGCCCAGGGTGCCATATTGTTCCGTTCGCCTGAGAGAGGAGATCCCGTCTCAGGGGCACGGGCCAGGGGGCTGCTGTCAGTAGCTGAGTCAGCTCTGACAACCAAGGTTGGTTCCTCCACAAGGGGGCCACCAATAGCACCTTGTGACCCTGTTCCCTGATACACCTGACGACCTGTGGAAGCAGGGCGATCGGGGGGAATGCATAAAGGAGGAGGTTGGGCCAATCGTGGGCCAAAGGTCTTCCAGATCTTCTGAACCACCTGCGGATGGAGCATCCACTCCTCTGAGGGGACATTGCTCCGAGATAACATATCTGCTCCTTGGTTCAGTCTGCCCGGCAGGTGTGCTGCCCTCAGCGAGCGCAGGTTGAGCTGAGCCCATTCCAGAAGGCGCTCTGCCAGAATAAAGAGGCGCTTCGAGGAGACACCTCCCTGGTGATTTATATAGGACACCACGGACATGTTGTCTGAGCGAATCAGCACATGGCGTCCTATTAGGTCCGGCAGGAAAAACTGGCAGGCTCGACAAACTGCTAGCATTTCCAAGCAGTTGATGTGGAAGCCGCTCTGTGTCTTCTGTGGAAGACAGAGAGCAAGCAAGCGTCCGTGACGCCATGCGTTGTGTGGAACCCGTGGTTTCAACCAGCGTTGAAGGGGGCGCATGCGGAGCAGGCCCAGCTGTAACACTGGCGATGCTGCGGCCATAAGGCCCAGCATTCTCTGAAACACTTTGAGTGGGCGAGCGGTGTCGCTCTTGAAGGTGGCCGCGAAGTTTCTGAATGGCCAGGCGGCGTTCTGGCGCTATCACCGCCTCATGTGAGCTGAGTCCAGAACTGTACCCAGGAACGATATTCGTTGGCTGGGAGACAGTGCGCTTTTGGCGAAATTGACCCTGAGCCCCAGGCGCTCTAAGTGGCTGAGGATGAGGGTTCTGTGAAAGTAGTTCCACCTCTGACTGGGCCAGAATGAGCCAGTCGTCGAGGTAGTTGAGAATGCAGATTCCCATCTGTCTCAGAGGGAAAGAGCCGGCGTCCATGCACTTCGTAAAAGTACGGGGGGCCAGAGACAGCCCAAAGGGTAGGACCGTGTACTGGTAAGCCACTCCCTCGAAGGCGAATCTCAAAAATCGTCTGTGATGGGGGGGCTATCTGGATGTGAAAGTATGCGTCTTTCAGGTCCAGAGAACAGAACCAGTCCTCTGTGCAAATCTGCGAGAGGATCTGCTTCAGCGTGATCATCCTGAACGGCCGTCTCATGAGGGCGTGATTCAGGCGTCTGAGATCGAGGATGGGCCGGAGGCCGCCATCCTTTTTGGGGACGAGGAAGTAACGGCTGTAAAAGCCTGACTCGCTCAAAGCTGGAGAAACCATTTCTATGGCTCCTTTTTCCAACAGCGTCATCACCTCTGAGCGCAGAACGCGAGCGTTCTCGCCCTGCACCGAGGTGGAGACCACGCCGCTGAAGCGGGGGTCTTGCGAATGGAGTGAATAACCTCGTTTATTATCCCCATAACCCACTCTGACACTCCGGGGATGGCCTGCCAGGCCTCGGCCCGCGTGGCAAGGGGTTGGATAAACTCGAGTGGCCGGCTGCACGGAGGCAGGGCACTCGTAAGGGACGGAAGAGGAAAATTGCTCTCTTTTTGAGAATGTTTGTTTTATTTTTTCCGCTATCACAACGGACAGTTGCATGGTCGCTTGTACGGACCCTGTAGCAACAGACACAATTCCCTCTGCACCCGGAAAAGAACAGGGTGCCAAGAGGTTTCTCATGAGAGGCCTTTTGGTGGGCGGTCCGGCCGTGGCGGGACTCGACCCTCTCCTCTTCCTGTCCTGCAGATCAGGAGGACGCCGGGTGCACAGGGTCCAACGCTATCTTGAGTCGGGGCCCTGGCGCGGAGGGGTGGCGTCTGGCTGAGCGTGAACGCCTTCGCGGCTGCTGAGTTCTAGCAGGCTGAGGGGCGTAAACGGCAGGTGCAGGTTTCGCAGACTGCAGAGTCGGCGCAGTCTTGGGGCGACTGAGCAGCTGCTGGGCTGGAGCGCTTGGGCAGGAAGTGTCGCATAGCCTGTGACGCCTTCTGTGCTTCTGTGAAGCGCTCAGCGAATCCTTTCACTGCAGGTCCAAAGAGGCCGCTGGGGGAAATTGGAGCATCAAGGAAGGAGACCCTGTCCGCATCCTTGATCTCCGTCAGCGTGAGCCACAGGTGGCGCTCGAGCACTACCAGGCTGGCCATAGACCTTCCTATGGCTTGGGCGGTAATCTTGGTGGCTCGCAAAGCTAGGTCTGTTGCGCTTCTCAGCTCCCTGAGAGTCGCAGGATCAGGCTCAGACTCGTCTATGGCAGAGAGGAGCTTGGCCTGATAGACCTGAAGAACCGCCATAGAGTGGAGCGCCGAAGCCGCCTGTCCAGCTGAAGCGTAGGAGCGTCCAGCGAGCGCTGAAGTGGTCCTGCATGGCTTGGACGGGTGACTGGCTTTCGCCTTCCAGTCGATGGCAGTGGGTGGGCAGAGATGTGCAGCCACTGACTCATCCAGTTGAGGCATCCTCTCATATCCCTTTTCTTCAGCGCCGTCAACCGTAGTGAGGGCAGATGAAGCGGAAGTACGGAGGCGGGCAGAGTAAGGAGAGCGCCAAGATCTCGGTCGATGTTGAGGGGCCTAACGGCGCCCCGGCAGAAACCACTCATCCAGACGGTTGTGAGAGGGCTCCTCTGGTGGAGACCACTCCAAACCCAGCTCTTCAACCACTTTGGAGAGGACACGGAAAAGTTCGGCATCCATCCCGGCTTTGGCGGCGCTGGCAAACCTGAGGGGGCGGGGTCAGTCACTGAGCCCCACAGCTCCTCAGCATCTGAAGCTACCAGTGACATGTTGTCATCGGCCAGCTCATCGTCACTTCCCCCAAACGAGACCAGATCGCTCACGCTTGCGGAGGGACGCTGGTCAGGTTGGACAAAAAGGACGGGAGAAATCTCTCTGTGTGGCGAAAACGAGGCACGCGGGATCTGAGCCGGCGTGAGCTCACTCTCAACCAGGCGCTGAGAACCTCTGCCCCGCTGTTTTTTCCTCACAGGTCCCTGAGAGGAAGAAACGTGAGGCGCTGAGGCGGGATCGCTCTCTGAAAAGAAAGCGTGCGCATGCGCGAGAGGCGAGACTGATGCTCTCGCAGTGAGAGCAATCAGAACCAGCGAGCGCGGCATCCGCATGGGATTTCCCCAGGCAGGAAACACACTCGCTGTGACCGTCATCGGCGTGCAGGTCTCCCCTGCACGAGCCGCAGTAACGGCGCGGCATTAGAACGCCGATTTGCTCTTTTAGAAACTTACGTGATCGCCGGATAGCGGCAGCGAACGGGACCGGAACTGCTGCGATGCTGGGGCGCGTTGAAGGCGGATCAGCCGAGCAGATCGAGGTCGCTGGGTCCTACTGCGAGGCGTGTCAACGGCGAGTAGGCTTCTCTGGATCAGTGTAGACGAAGTCGTCGTCGCTGAAGGAGAAAAAATCTGAGGATCCTATGGCGAAATGACCGCTTATATAGCCAGATGCCCCGCCCGTTTCGGCGGGAATATTGGCAGGTATCGTCGCCATAGGTTCGTGCAGCTCTGCTGCCGACCCATTGGTTCGTTTTTCTACACCTGCACGAACCAATAGTCGTGCAGTTTCACTGCGTGATTAAATAAGACTTCAGTTCAGGAGAAAAAAGGCATTTTCCCATATGCGTCTTTACAAGACGCAGTACGAGTGGAGTATCGATAGGGAACTATTACTAGTCTGAATAAAACAAAACTCTAGCTCACTGAAGACGAGTAAACCGTGATTAAATAAGAATAAGAAACGAATTACAAGCAACAGGCCAAAAACAAAAACTACAGTAAAATAAATAAATAATGCTACATATATCGTATAAAACACTGTATATTCTTCACAGTGTAAATTAAATAGAGGCGGACAGTAATGACAGTAGTTTTACGCAGCAAAAAAGGCACATGCTGAGGATCTTATTGACTACAATTGAACTATTTATGGATTTTTAATCCGCTTTTAATAGTGTGGACATTCATATTATTTTGTAAGGGCTGGAGGAGATGCATGTGCACCAAACTCTTATTTAATTAATTAACAGTTTTTTATGTGACCTTCCACAGCGTAAATGGCACAAAGTCAGAGAATGCGGTTTTAAACACTGGCATCCCACAAGGGTATGTGTTATCACCAATTTTATTATAGTTATATATAAACGAAATGCCCTGTGGTGATGATAATCTGACGCTTATACAATATGCAGATGATATGGGACGTGTAAAGGATATTCAGTCATTAGATACTTACCTTAATTTTGTCAACTACATCACAATTTGGATAGCGGAGAGTTCTTTGCAGCTTAATATTAGTAAAACCAAAGAAATGTGTTGTGGGGCTAATAGTGTACTAGCACTTTGTGAACCTCTGTTAGCTAATGGAGAGGATCTTTTAAATATTTAGATAGAGATTCATTCTCAGTTTTCATTTGATGAGCATTCAGATACGGTTTTTAAAAAGGCTTATCAACGTTTAGGGTTATAGAGCACATTTTAACATTGAAAAGGATGTTTTGATGGTTGTTGGATCTTAAAACGAATTTATGCATTAATATAGTTCTGTGTTTTTTTAGGGGATGCATGTTATTATTTGTATTGTTTGTGTGTTTGAGCCTTTTGTCTAAAGACATGTTTCTACCCCTTTGGGGATAGACAATAAAGCTTAAATTGAAATATCTGTACTTTATCAGTGTTTTTCTTTAGAAAACTTTGACGTCACTACATTCCAAAGCCTAATATTGTACTTTTTACTGCATTGCGTTTCATATTAAATATAATTGCATTAGAAATCTAGTACTTTCTTATGTTTACTCAAGTAAAAATAATTCAAAATTTTACTTGAGTACATTTTTAATGTTCGTAAGGATTAAATCCTCTCTGTCCTGGACGAGTAACACCGAGACGAGTTCCTTGTGTGTGTGTGTAAACACGCGTGGCAATAAAGCTCTTTCTGATTCGGATGACGTAAACAAACTAGTGAACTGAAACGGTTCACTAAAACGAAATGTTTGAAATAAGCAGTTGGCTCAAAAATAATCATATTTCTCCATTTGCATGAAACTCTGGATTACAGGTAATAATGCTGTAAATAATGTTTGGTCTCTTGCACAGACTGATCGTTTTGCTTCATAAGACCTCAATATACCGTCAAATAAAAATAAACACCCTTTTTAGACTTGTACTCTATTAATTTACTTACTGCTTGTTTTCTTAAGAAAATTATCTATTATATTTATTATGCAATTAACAAAAAGCAAAGGCCTCTAACACTAGCTTGCTCTATTATTTGTTTTCTTTTTATTATATCATAATAATAATACAAAACCTTGCTATGTGTACAACGTTAGGCTAACAAACTTGTTATAGCACTTGCGTCTTTTGATTGCTTCTAATGTCCTCATTTGGATTAAAGCATCTGCTAAATGAGCCATGGGTATTAATTTTGTTGACTTTTTTTATTCTCAAAGACCGGTAGCTGCTGACTTGCATTTTATGAATCACCAATATCAGCTAAAAATCGCCTTTACTAGAAGTCAGCTGTATCTCGGATGGCCTGAGAGCGAGTTAATCAACAGCAAGTGTTCATTTTTCATTGAATTATGTTTTTAACTCGAGCCGAAGGATAAACGCTGGTGCTGTGAGAGGCTGAACTCCACCTGATCTCTGTGACGGTGGCCGTGTACACGGCTCCGAACTCCAGCTGCTGCTCCTGCTGCAGAACAGAAGACAAGCATCAGAGTCTGATCACAAGACTCATCAGAGCAGCGGAGCATCACACATACATCATCTCTGCAGACTTCACGGATGAACTCCTGCGCTTCGCTCATGGCCCCCGGCGACGGAGCAAACACAGAGAACGTCTCCTCGTCCACCTGAGAGATAGTCACACCTGCAGGAGAGCAAGAGCAGAACTTCATCACACACACACTCTCTCTCTCTCTCTCACAGTCACACTAACTCACGCACTCCATTACACACTTGCACGCACACTAGGGTGTCTCGAAATTGTTGTGGATTTTTTCGATATTTTGTGTGTGTGTTATTGTGCTGATATCTGACTACCATGCACAGCTGCAGTTTATGATATTCTTCATATTCTGTGTGCTCAGTTCACATCAGTGATTAATCAATCTTTTCATTTAAGTTTAAATTAGATTTCTACCCTTAATAAAGCATTTGTTTTCTACAGGGTTCGTACACATTTTTACCAACAAATTTCCATGACTTTTCCATGACTTTTGAGACAATATTCATGACCTAATTTTACATTATTTTACAATAAGAATAAAAATCTGTTCAAATTATCATAGCATTTTAACTAAAATGAATGACTATTAATACTATTGTTTGCTTTTTTGTTTTAGTACAAGCTGAAACTACGCCAGATGTGAAGGTCCTTGCAGTCCGAAATTTTCACATGCAAAAACGCATACAAACATTTCTGACTCGGTGTGTAAGGACCTTTACTCCACACAGAGAACATATCACATCACTATTATCATTTATTTAACTCAGTTAAACACAGGGCCAGAATTTCGTTTTGGAAACTTTTCTCTTTTGCAAGTGTTTACATTAAGAAAAAAATTACAATGCTTACAAGGATACTCGCCAGCAGTGTTCGAATTATACCGTGGACTTTGGGGAGCTCATTTCTTTCTTTTTTTTATGACGGGCTTACAAAGATACATAAAAGCTATGGGGGCGCAATTATATATATATATACATATGTAGGGCCCTATGAAATCCGTTTTAATTTTTCCCAAATTCCATTTTATTTTTTTCTAAATTCATTTTTTTCGTTTTAATTTTTCTAGATTCCGTTTTCATTTTATGGACTCCTTTTTAATGATCAAACTAAATTGTATTTATCAAAAAGCATGTCTAATTAATAAAAATCATGAAACTTATACAATTTAACACTAATTTATTAAAAGTGTAACAAAAATGACGTTTAGGGCCGTATGAAATTTTATATTTTTTTATCACCTTATGTTTTATTGTTGCCAAATTCTGTTTTAGCTCATCTGATTATTTGAATGCATACAAACATTTTTTTTTACTCTTACAGTAGCCGTATGAATTGTTTTTTTCCCTCAGAAATTCTGTTGTGTATTTAAATTTGACTGGTTATCAGATTAAGGCATGAAACATCGATTTAATTTATATTTTAATGAATGAAAATTAAACATTTACATGTTGAAAAATAAAGGGGATTTAGCCTACTATTAAAAATAAAATATTTTGTGATTATGTCTTAATAAAATAAAGTTTTATTATTTTTCAACAGTAGTAGTAGACGTTAGGGCTGTCACGATAACTACTTTTTGTTGTGCGATATATTGCACCAAAATTAATTGCGATAAACGATATTATTGTCATTTTAAGACAATTTTATTTCACTGATTATATAATTACAGTATGACAATATAATAGCATATATTATACGCTGTTTGCCCGCTGAGGCAGAGTAGACTTTTAAAGCTTTTTTTGTCATCCTAACAAGAGCGCTGCGTAATCGAGGACAGCAGATGCTCATGTAGGCCTATAATTATCTTTATTGAAGTGAAATAGGTTTAAATCGCCGTCAAGCATTAATTAACGATTTTTGTTGTTGCAATTTTACACATAATAATCCACGATGATCACAGTACACAAAACTGAAATTGCACGTCAAAATAAGTCAATATTTTTTGAGACCCCCCCCTCCAAAAAAAAAATTACTTTTCACAAATCATGTTTTCAGGGGAGCCCATGTATTATTAAGGGGAGCCCCTAGCTTCCCCATAGTTCGCACCCTGCTCACCAGGATGGCCATTTTAACGTCATTTTGTGTGTAATTTTGCCACTTAAACGCAACAAGCTGCACTTTTAGCCCCATATTTCAGCCTCGACTTTTAGTTTATGGCTTCGGGACAATTTTCACGTCAGACGCGGGCCGGGCATCGGGCTTGTTTTAGGATTCCTCCTTATTTTTATATTTTAGAAATCCATAAATGATTATGGTGATGAAAAGGATTAGCCGCTCGTGGAAACAATACCGCGACTGACAAGAGCAGCTCGACCTGTCTAATAGCACACGTTTGTCTAGGTTAAACGTTTAAACTAACATTGTGATATGCTTTTTTAAGTATTTTATATATAGATTTTATTTTAGTCAAGTGGTGATTTAAGAAGGCTAAATTGATCAAACATAATAGCCAAACTCACTGTCTGCAGCTGGCCGATTGCTCAAAAGCTACTTTAAAAAACAAAAACTTGAATTTAATAAACAAATACATTTTCCAAACATATTTCTAAATTAACTTAATAAAGAAAGGAAATACGCTTTGCCATTAAAAACGAAACTGAACTATTTGAATGGCTAGAACAGCAGCTGTGTAATGGGGAAGAGAGAAAGAAAGACATGGGCTCCAGTCGGACTCGGGTAATCTGATAATCTGCTGAACAAGGATTGGACTGGGGCGTATGTTTGAGGACCGTGCAGGATTCTACTGAGCTTGTTTGGTACCAAAGTCAATTTGGTACTCGCAAGGCGGCTTTATACGGATGCCATTTGGAGATGACTGAGTGCAGCGGAAACCGCCTCTGGAGCGCGCGAGTACAGAACGGCTTAAAAAGACGTGCAAATAAATAATAGGCTACATTTTAGTGACAATGCAACAATGACCCGATTAGGCAGGTGACAATTCTGTCAACTGTACCAAAATGCCAGAGAAAGACTTGTATCGCACCGTGCAGCTCTTTAGTGCAGACGAGATGCGCTGATTACGTGTTTTAAGAGAAAGTCAAAGAGAGAAAACACAGCTGATTAATCCGTTTTCAAATGACCGATTTGATATTCTGTGTGGATCTATTTACTCATCAGCCTACAAGCTATAGGCTATTGAATAAATGTGTGAATATCCATCATTTTAAAGTCAAAAGCTGCGGGAAAGAGTAGAAATATGCGATATAGCCCATGCGCAATCCCGTACCGAAATTCAGGACCTGAATAAACATAATTGTATTATACAGAGATTTGTAAAATAGATTTCCATGACTTTTCCAAAACTTTCTGGGTTTAATCATTTTTCCAAAACTTTTCCAGGCCTGGAAATTGCGGTTTTAAAATTCCATGACTTTTCCAGGTTTTTCATGACTGTACGAACCCTGTTTCTAAAAGTGTACATCTTTTGAGTCAAATTGTTACATTTAACCAGTCAATTAAGATAATACACATTTAGGCTGTTACTAAACAAATGAAACCAGTATCATCAAAATTAATCTCTGCAGAAGTTGCATCTGAAGGTGTTTAGATGTATTTACACACTGTTTAATGCAGCTCAGAGGGACATGGAGTGCTTTAACCAGTTACAAATGCATCATTTGACGTTTTAAACATAAAACATTGAATACTGATATTTACAATTATTTAACAAATGAAAATAGACTTTAAATGTGAAATTAAATCGCCAGCAGGTGGCAGCACGTCACGGTTAACAAGTGAGTCATTGTGACTAAACCGAATCATTTAAACGGTTCATTGATTCATTCAGGAACGAATCACTGAGATGCAAAACATCGCTGTAGCTGTTTGGGATTATTTTTTGTTGGCGAAATGCAGCAAAAACAGGCAATATGGTGTCTAAAATGTAAGTCTCTTGATATTAACTTATTGTTTATTGAACTGTTGTATAAAATCAATATCACATTTGTAACCGTGCTTATTTTTTAAGAAAAAAACTGCACTCTTTGTGTGATTTGAATCATATGAAACGTAAATATATAAATTTTCTGACCCCATATCTTAAATTTTGCGATCATTCGTAATGCATTTTAATTGACTGAATCATGCAGAGAAAGAACACGCTCTAAATGCGTGCGCGTGCACTGTTTAACCCCTTCATCACCACGCAGGCTAATGTATGCGTGCACTATGTAGGTGTTAGTTGGGTTTTTGCAAAATACTCGCTATTGTCAAATTGCACATCGTTAAAACAACAATTACGATATTATCGCAGACGATATATATCGCACACCCCTAACGCATACTAACTCGCACTCACACACAAACACTCCCCTCACTCAAAAACTCTCTCACTCACACGCACGCACGCTCTAACTCACACGCACCCATGCTCTCACTCACACACACGCACGCACGCACTCTCTCTCGCACGCACTCTCTCACTCGCGCACACACGCGCACTCTCTCTCTCACGCGCACTCACTCTCTCACGCGCATTCACTCTCTCACGCGCACTCACTCTCTCACGCGCACTCACTCTCTCGCGCACTCACTCTCTCACGCGCACTCACTCTCTCACGCGCACACACACACACACACACACACACCTGTCTGAGCCTGCAGTCTGCGCAGATTGAATCCTCCCGGACCCACAAACAGAGCTCTCCTAGAAAGAGGCACTTTGACGTTCTCTGTGGAAACGAGTTCACGTCAGAATCAGCTAAATAAAACCGCACCAGAAACCACACGAGGAGGAATTCACCGTACCAACGAGCGGGCCGTTCTCCTTCCTGGAGCTCCTGGGTTTGGAGATGACCTTACTCATGATGCCTAAAATCTCTCGTTTGGCCACTGAAAGGAAACACAGCATATCACGTCACACACTCGTGATGTAGGTCACGCAATGCTCGATGAGTGAGGAGTACCTGTGGCCTGCTGTATGGCCTCCATCACGATCTTCAGAGGAAGTCCCGGGATTTTAACATCAGCCTGTGGGAGACAGTAATCTGTGATCACACACAGCAGGCGTGAACACACACCGATGGAGCACAGGAGTGTGTGTTACCTGCAGAGCCGTGATCCCTTTAGTGCTGCCTGCCATCTTGAAGTCCATGTCTCCGTTGTAGTCCTCTATTCCCTTGATTAGAGAGTAGAGGAATGAATGCACGGCTCAGTTAACGCTCAGGGAACAGATGCTGGTGCACCTACCAGAATATCAGTCAGCAGCCTGTAGTCCTGGATCTCTGACGCTTTCTCAGGATTGGCTTTAGATATGAGGCCGATGGCGACTCCGGCTACAGCGGAGGATATGGGCACACCTGGACACAAAACACCTGCTCGGTCATCACACAGGTCCAACAACACACTAAAATGGAGGGTAATCAGATTTACTATTGTTCAGGCTCAAAGCAGAAAAAAAGTCCTTCAGATCCAACCCTGATCAAACACACCTGTCTGTAATTAGGGAGTGCTTCTGAAGATATTAATGAACTGCTTCAGGTGTGTTCAATCAGGTACACATTTGTTGTCTTTCCATTTTTTTGGACGGTAGGCTTCATGGATGCTACATAGTGATTTGTCAGTCGTAGCGTCCTCCATTGGCTGAACTGTACGTAGATTGGTGTGCTTCCTCAGATTGTGCCGATGTCTACGAGTGTCACGTTTGGTTAAGTTTGGACAATGTATTCAGCAGATACAGGTCAAAAACAGGCATCGCCTAGCTAGCCAAGTACCTGATATCTTCGCCAATTTTTGGCGAATCAAAATTAAAACGTTTAGTAGAGTCTTGTTTTGGTTGAAGCACTTATGTTTCCAGAGTTATACACATTTCTGTATTATAGCGCCACCTAGTGTTGAGTGTCTGAGTAGTGCTGCACTTTCGAGAGTTTCTACATGATTCGTACCACGTCTTTTTTAATATACAGCCGAATGTGTTCAAATGCCACAGACACATCCACACATCGGTGCTCATTTCAAAGGGTTTGTTTAATACTACATCTAAGGTACGCTGGATCCTCCAATCAGTATCTGTACAGAGCTATCAATGCATTAATACTGCAAACCAATGATTGGCTGGTGACAGCATACTCTTAAATTGTTAAGACGGTGTAGATAGAAGTCGTCAGAAATTTACACAGCACATGAATTAAAGTCATCATACTCGAAATTATCAATGAAATGTATAACTCTTATAAATCACACAGGTATTTATATATACTCTGCATAGAGTTTTTTTATAATGCTGCCCTGCATGTGACTATATTTTAATTATTTAGTTTTATTTATAGGTGCCTTACACGAGACTCAAGGACACCTCAGAACAAACATCATTATTAAAGCCTAACATAATCAATCACGTAAAAGCGTGATAATAATAAAAACATTAAAACGTTCACTATTTCGCAGATCCTGTGGTAACGAGATCCATTAATAATGAGCAGCATGACTAGAGGCTCAAAAGCCCACAGAAGTTGTGCAGATTCGAGGAAGAACGGAAGATGATCTTAAGAGTGCACATATGAAGAAGTGTTTTTAACCTGGAGCCAATACAAGTGTTGTAATATGGGAGTAACGTGTTCAGTTATGGGAGTTATGCTAATAATTTGTGCAGCTGAATTCTGTACTAAATAAAGTTTATAGAGAAGCTTTAAAGGCAGACCATAAAATAAGAGCATTACAATAATCAATTCGAGAAGTGACTAAGGCATGAACAAGAATAGCTGTGCGAGAGGTTAATATTAAGTATATGGAAATATGGATTATGAATGATACTGTATATGTGCTTCGAATGACAATGTACTATCAAAAATGACACCCAAACTTTTAACCTGTATAGACACTGGAAAATGTAAAATATCAACCGAGGAACTTCTAGACTTGGACAGAGTGGTTTTTGAGCCAACGAGGAGAATTACTGCAATTTAGTTTAAAAAGACGTGAACCAGTCTTTAATCTTAGCTACACACTCTGAGAGGATTAAAAGTAAAGGTGGGTTTGGAGGACAGGTAGAGTTGGGTGTCATACCAAATGAGGTAAACGATAAAGGACCTAAAACAGAGCCTTGAGGAACCTCAGTAATAGGCGTTGATGTAAACTGCTTCAACTGTACAAATTGAGTACGACCCGTTAGATAAGATCAAACCAAGTCAGGGCCATACCCATAATTACAATAGACTCCAATCTGAATGATAAATAATATAGATAGAAGTACTGAATCAGCATCAGACACCAAGTCATTGGAAATCTCAACTAATGCAGTCTCAACATTATGATGTGAACGGAAGCCCATTACATGGAACATTTAAAAATGCATACAAGTTAAATCCTGACATATAAACGCGTCAGACGACGGCCTTGACTGGTTTTTAATGGCGCATGAGCATCTAAAATTGAGCCCAGAGATGTAATGAAACATCAGATGTTCAGAATGTATATGTTATTCTCTATAACAGTTGCATTATTTCATAATAAAGGATAGGTTTTTACAGTGTCATAGTAATGTTCTGTGATGGCATAAACGAAAGCTGCATTCTTGTCTTTTATTACGTTTTATTTAAGTTTAAGCACACTACTGTACGGCTGGAATTAAAAGATGAGTTTATTAATTCATAACTGCCTGTTCAATCCAACAGCACACTGAGAAGCATCATACCTGCATCCATGAGCGCTAAACTGCCGCCACACACCGAGGCCATAGAGGACGAGCCTGTGGACACAGAACAGAGACCGAGCATGAGCTCGGGACACATTCTCAAAAGACGGCTGAGAGGAGCGAGAGACACGCCGCACCGTTGGACTCCAGCACCTCAGACGTGACGCGGATGGTGAAGGGTAAATCTGGAGGAATGACGGGCCTCAGCGCCTTCTCCGCCAGCGCTCCTGAACACACACACACACACACACATGCATGAGACACCGCTGAGACACGGTGGGAAAGCACCGGAGCGGCACTCACCGTGACCCAGCTCTCGCCGGTTGATTCCTCCCACCTTCCCGATCTCATTGGTCGCATACGGAGGAAACTGAAAGAAACGCTCAGTGAAGTGTACAGTCGGAGATAAACATGCAGAGTAAAGCGTCACTCACTTCATAGTGCAGCATGAAGTTCTTATCTTTGACTCCGCTGGAAGAAAACAAACGTCACATCAGATCAGAACGGTCAAACGTGCACTAGTCAATATTCATAGCTCACAATGACCACGATTTCCGCATTTGCTGGAACAGGAAAGTGTGTGTTTATAACATTATCATTAATCTGCAATTACAGCTGAAATGATTAGTTGACATGATCGACGACGATAAAAAGTTGCTCCGCAGTTCAGCACTCCAGTAAAGCCCAATCATGTTTATTTCTATAATGCTTCATGCAATTGGATAAAAGCATCTGCTAAATGCATAGATAGCCTCAAATCAAGCAGCTTTATTACAGACCGAGCCCGTCTTTTTTACCCCCTTCTCCCAAAACGGCGTATACTACTGTTTCAGCTATTAAAAAAAGTTCAGTTTTGCATGTAATGGCAAAGTGATTATATTTAATATTGATTTAATATTATACAAGCGGCCAGCGGCATACAGTGAGCTGATCAATTTAACTTTCTCAAATCATCACGACATGCCTAAAATAAAATCTATAGATATAAAACCGTTCAAGCATACACCAATGCTTAAACGTTAAACCTAGATAAATGTGCGCTGTATCCAATAGTTTGTGCGGAGAGTGGAAGCTAAAGCGCGCTTTGCAGGACATTTAGACGCCAGTGCAATCACTAGCCTTTTATTCAGTGGAAACAACTTTAAATATGCCGTCATTTTTGCTCATAACGATAAAAGTAATACCTAATCCATCAGCTTTTATTGTGCACTCACAATTGCAACAAAACGCCGTGCTTTTATAAAATAAAGAAAGCACTCATGATGCGCTCTCTGCCGTCTCGTCGCTTCACAAAAATGCAAGTTTTAGTCAAATGCATGCGTTTAAACGCAGAAATCTTTAGTTGCGCTGGAAACTAAACACCGTCACAGTTAACACGGTCTCGTGTTGTTTCGCCAATTTTGTTTTCCCAGCACTAATTGATGATGTCCCGGACTGAAATCCAGGGCTCTATGACTGCAGATCAGATGTGTCGAACACGTTTAAATCACGTGATTGAGTGTGTATGAAGGACTGATTATTAACCTGAGTGCTGTGGTTATCACGTCGGTCTTCATACTGGACTCCAGAGAGTCAAACGTGACGGAGCACAGCACCTGCACACCAGTCAAAGATGATCATATCAATCTACTACAACACTTAAGAGTTTCAAATGAACATCAGACACTGCACATGGACCAGAAGACAATGCAGATGAACATATGACCAGATCAAGTGAGTGCTGACCTGCGTCTGACCCCGCTGAAAGAGAGACGATCCGTGGAGCGGCTTGAAGACGTCCACCTCGCAGGAAATGTTGCGTAAAGACGTGAGATCTCGGCCGTCACACCTGTCACATGAGTGTGTTACTATTGAACACAAACATCAGAGCGTATGTAGAGAGCGTGCATTACCGCCTGTATTCATTGAGAACCAGATTCCTGAAGACCTCTTTGGAGACGCTGTTGAAGGCCTCCACCACCTCGAAGGGCTCTGACCGAGGGAACTTCTCTAGAGACGTCAGACAGCATTACACACAGAGCAAACACACGATCGTAACGGCTGAGGAACAACACACGCACCTCTGATGTGCTCCTCTGCCTCCAGGCGGACCTTATTAATCGCTTCATCTCGGGAGATCTGGGAAAACACGCACACTTAAAGAAGCAGGTCACCCAAAACTGAAAATGTGTTCACCTTCAGTTTATGTTTCTTCATCAGATTTGGAGAATTGTGTCTCAGCAATGGATGTGAATGGGTGCCGTCACAATGAGAATCTGATAAAAACATCACAA